>JAGKTI010036208.1:0-11110 GCA_018397915.1 Birgus latro
TCTCTATCTTTGGCTTCCTGTTCAGCCACCACTCTCCTCATCTCACTATAAAAGGCATCCCTTACTGATTGGTTTCCCAGCTTCCATATTTTCCTCCTAGGTACATATGTCCTCCTTCTCATCATTCGTTCCTTAAGCACCATGTCACAAATCAACAGTTTGTGCTGCTGCACACACTCCTCGCTTCCTATAACTTTAACATCCCTCACTAATCTATCAATCCTCCTGACCAGAAAATAATCTATCTGACTACTATTTCCCCCAGACTCGTACGTAATCAATCTACTCACTCTTTTTCTAAAATGTGTGTTGCACACATGTCCATAGCCTCCCCAAACTCTAGTATTCTTTCCCCTTCCGCATTCCTCACACCATATGCACATCCTCCATGGACTCCTTCATAACCTTGAGCTGCTTCACCCACATGACCATTTAAATCCCCTCCCAGAACCACTACCTCATCATCACCCATACCACTTACTACACATATTAAATCATCCCAAAATCTATCCTTCTCTGCGTCATCCAATCCTACCTGCGGACCATATGCTGATATAACTGAAACAATCACCCGTCCGATCAAAATTTTCACTACTATTATCCTATCACTTACTCTCATGACATTCATAACATACTCCACCCATTTCTCCGTAACCAACACACCCACACCCCCATATCCATCAGTTCCCCCCTGCCAAAACAGCTTATAGTAGCAATCCTTCCCAGCAATCTTTCTGGCTGATCCACCCCTGTACCGGACTTCCTGCAAACATGCCACATCCACCCACCTTCTACTAAATGCCTCAACAACTTCCCCCGCTCTTCCCCTCAAACTTCCCACATTCCATGAGCCCACCCTAAACCCCCTGGGTGATTTGGTGTCCTCAGGCTTGCTTTGATGCTTGTTATTGTACTTAGTCATAGTCGGTAAGATAAAGGGGGGTAAACATTCCCATGGCCCAGCCCACTGCACAGTCCTAGGTCAGGCAGTGGATCTGGGACCCCTAGCCCACCAGCTTACTAGTGGCTGTGGTAGTGGCCTCGGGGCACCCTGCCAGGACACCTGTAGGGACACCCTCCAAGCGCGCCTTGGCACTGCAACTGCCCCGCCATTATACACCCACTGATAGGGCAGCCTCCTGGGGCGCTACTCCCAGGTTCGGGCCTCTCTCTATGAGCCAACATTTACTGTCACTGGTACCCCTTCATCACGAGTGTACCGCAAACCAGGCAGTGACCCCTTGGATCATAAGTACACTTCCAAGTTTGTTAAATACCCAGCCTCACTCATGGCTTGGGGCTGCTTTACATATTATGGTGTTGGTTGGTTGGTAATTCAATCTGCAAATGAAAAAGTGAACCAGAACAATTATTTGGAGCTCTTATGTGATGTTTTAAGTGACTCTTTTGATAAAACCAATGCAAGAGTATTTATGCAAGATTCTGCCCCTGCATATGTTGCAAAGTCAGTGAAACAGTGGCTAACAGACTGTGAGGTTCCCTTTATTCGAGATTGGCCCGGAAACAGCCCAGATATCAATCCCATTGAGAATTTATGGGCGCACATGAAGCTGCAGCTGCGTAGTATGGACACATCATCTTTGCCTAAACTTGAGGCTGCAGGTATGGAGCAGTTTTATTCCGTCTGTTCTGCAAAACTACGCCATCAGTCTCCCCAGACGCCTTAAGAAGATAATAAAGGTGAAGGGGAATGCCAGTAAATACTAAATTCAATGGTGAGTGTTAATTTATTTGTTTCTCCTTGCTAACCACAAGAATGTTTTCTTTTTTTAAGATGGCGTCAATACTTTCTACGCCTACTGTATATAAGTGTAATAAAGTACTAGAAATAATAAAGTGTGAGTGGGTATTTGAGTAAGAAATGAGAGAACACAAGCCGCGAATTAGCGACAGTGGGAGGCTCGTACCCGCTCGTATTTTACATTGCTTTCACAGTGTTTATTTTTTTGAGTATGGATTCCAAACTACAGTAAAACCTCAATATAACGGACTTCAATAGACCGGAATTCGCTTTTATCGCACTCGAGGAGCTACTGGACTAAACTCCTATATATCGGAAAAAGTCCAATAAAACCAGAAAGCAGTCCGGACTTCCTGTCCACTTCAGCTATGTTCACCACAATAAGACAAGTAAAAGACATGTTTTTCAGTGCACAGTACAGTATTATTATACCATTTGATTAATGTAGTGGAGGTATAACACAGTACAATACTGCAATGGTGGTGAAAACCACTGATGCAATCCGGACTAATGTCTGATATATCGGAAAAAGTCCGGATTAGTTGGGGTAAGTCCGGATGTCGCTTTTATCAGAATTTCGCATTTTTCGGACTGGCTTGGGCCCCAATTAGTCCGTTATAATGAGGTCTTACTGTACTTGGAAATCATTGAATCGTGATTCTAGTGATAATATCTGGCAGTGGTATTCAGATTAAGGGATGTCAGGAAGTGTAAAGTGTAGACTTAGTTACTCAACTTCAGAAGTCTCCACAAGTCCTACGGTGGTCGACGAGTGCTAAAAAAAACATCCCAGGAGAAACCTTCGGTATATGCCATATGCATATTTAAAT
The DNA here is from genome assembly GCA_018397915.1 of Birgus latro. Lineage (NCBI taxonomy): Eukaryota > Metazoa > Arthropoda > Malacostraca > Decapoda > Coenobitidae > Birgus > Birgus latro. The sequence goes on from JAGKTI010036208.1 coordinate 2,593, forward strand.
ATAATATTCTAGTACTAATAACTGATTTTTGGCAAATATTTTTAAAAAGTCAGTCTGAGTGCGAATATCCCCGCGGGAATGGCATGGAAAACCTCCAACAACCCCGCGGTGTAGGGGTTAAACAAAGGGGCCCTCGTTGTGACCTAGCGTGATCTGAGACCAAACAATTGACAGTCGCTTTCCATCCTGGTAGTGAAAATGGTTTTAGAATTATTTTAGACATATTTTTTGGAATTCAGATTCTTAAAATTCTGTCCGAATGAACTGAAATTGGGACTAACAGGTTCCGAACCAAAGAGGTTGTACTGTAGAGAGAGAGAGAGAATTTCATAATTTAACAGCAGTTTTAGTTAAATGTCAGTGATGGGTAGTTAGGGGATAACTACCTGTATATGCTTCTGTTTTGAATAGGCCAGAAGTAGCTCCAGAGTAAGCTAATGATATTTGTCAGAATATGCTTGGTGATTTTTCAGTGTACTTTTTAGGTTGGAAAATGTATTTTAAATGCCGAACAATACAGCATTTTATATCCTGTTGTGGTACACACTTCTTGCATGTTCCTTAGACATTCTGTTTCCACTGCTCTTACACTTGACTTTTTGTTATCCTTCCACACCAAAATCTCGTATTTATACATTGATTCGGCATTTCATATCCTGTTGCCGTACACTTTTCACGCATGTTCCTTAGTCATTCCATATCCACAGCTCTTACTCTTTGACTTTTTGTTATCTTGCCACACCAATGTCTTGCATCCAGATGTTAATGTGGTCTCCATCATATACCTTCATGCAATTCACCTTCAGTGTACAGATGCAGAATTGCAATTACTGTACATTGAATATTTTGTAAAAAGAAAAGAAAAGAAAAATGAAGATGGTAAATGTACATAAAATGACGAAATAAGTTTATGTTGTAATGTAGATAGGAGGAGGGGGAGGATTTGTAGCTGGGGAAAAGTTGTCAGCCCCCTCAGTCCAGTGTTTTTTTAGATTAGACCTTATTTATTGGTGGCTACTTGTAAGCTCTCTCCAGTTTAAAAAGCCTTTCCTAAGTTGAATTAAATGTCTAGATATATTAAGCATACCATGTGAATTTTGTTGAAGTCTTCCTTTACTGTAGTTCAGTAGTATTCTTTGAGGCTTAACTCCCTCATCCCCTATGTCTTTTATATAAATATTGCTGATAAGACTACCATACTGACATACCTTTCAAATCAAACCATGCAGTCTGACTTCTTTTTAATTTGTGCTTCTATCAGTTTTACTTACCATAGAACAAATCTCTAATTGTGAGGGATTATTGAAAGCTGTATCTAACTCCTCCACTTTGGAAAGTCTCACCAGAGGAGAATAGAATCATCTTGTAGTAGCAGTATTATATTGACCCTACTTCATTGAGATCTATCTATCTATCTGTCTATTGCCAGACGCCTTAATCCCATAAGGGGTTGCCACAAACTAATCGCTAACCTATCCCCCTGTCCTCAGCCATTTCTTTGCCCTCCTCCCAGCTCACACCCCCTTCTCTCATATACCTCTCCACTCCATCTCTTCATCTCATCCTTTGCCTCCCCCTCTCTCTCCTTCTCCTCCCTGCTTCCTCACTCACATACACTCTCCTCCTCAGTCTCTCACTTTCCATCCTCTCCACATGGCCAAACTACCTCAGTGTATTTCTTCTGACACTTTCTATCACATCCACACCACAATGCTCCTTCACTTCCTCATTTGTCAGTCTGTCTCTTCACATAATGCTGCATGCTCCTCTCATATAACTCATTTCCACTGCTGTCATTCATGACTTGTGTCCTTCCAACAAGGTCCAAGCTTCGCTTCCATACATTAGAGTTGGTAGCTATCACAATATTATCATGGAGCGGCTTTTTTACTTTAATGTTCACTTCCCTATTTCTTTTCACTGCTTTCAAAGAATCAGCCTCCTTTCTTCCTTGTTGTACCATTTCAGTCACTTCATCCTCCAAACTTCCATCCATCACACTACCCAAGTACTCAGATGCATTCACATTTTCCATTTCCTCATCCTCCAACCTCACTGTACATTCAGTGACCTCATTTCTCTTGAATACGACAATTTACTCTTCCTTACATTCACCTTTAGATTCCATTTCTTACACACACTCCTAAACTTATTCACCAAACCTTGTAGTTCCCCATGTTTTAAATTAACAGTACAGTATCATGTGCAAACAACAGAATAGGAAGTGACATGGACACCCAAAGTGAAATGGACTATTGTTAATCTCTTTGCAGGGTGCACCAACACGTTTGGACTTTGACTCTGACCGTGACCGCCGACTAAAATCAGACATTCGTGGGCGAGACTATCCTCGGGGGAGTGACCTGGCTGGACCCAACAAATTCGGCAACACATTCGGCCTCTCCACTGTATTCCTGGAGTCACTCGGCATCACGGGACCACTCGTCAGCAAAGTATTTGTTGCTAATGTAAGTATTAGTGCATCGGGATTAATGTTTTCTGTGTTTGCTTAGAAGTTCCAGTGTTTTGTGTGTTCAGATAGCTTTAGTTAAAAGTTGTTTTGTCATTGTGTTTATAAGTTGCACTTAGTTTTGTATGTATGGATAGTTTCCAGGTAAAGTTGTTTTCTCATGGGGTTGGTAATGAATTTATAAAGTAAACTCTCAATAATCTGGAGTAATTCAGCCAACACCCACATTGGATATTGCATAGTACCCCCAATTGGCCATCCATTCGGCATCGAGCCGGATGCTGTGTTACTGTCCATCTCAACCCTCTATCCTAAAAGTTTCCTACAATATTACCCATGAGTATAAACTTTAAATCAAGCATAAAATACAATACAGTATTGACACAGTACACTCATGAGTACTGATTTCTGCTCAAGGGTGTCACCTTCCTTCCCCTGTATACCCAGGGAAGAGGGGAGGAGGGGGTGATGTAACAAGCTTCACCCTCCTCTATCTCAGCTCCCAACCCTTCCCCACATTTCTACTCAGCCCCCCTACTATCACTCTTAACTTGCAGTTACAGTTAAGTCTCAAGCTGACCTCATACTTAAAACTCCTGGTCACACTACTGTTACATAAAGATAAAGCATTAGGATATGTAAAAAAGTATAGAACTATCGATACACTGCAGCAAGAAATTAATGCATTATACCAGTGTTGAGGCTAAAACTGTATCATAAACAACAGTCACCCCAGGCCTCATGATATGGCCTCACTGTTTATTTTGTTCACACACACACACACACACACACACACACACACACACACACACACACACACACACACACACACACACACACACACACACACACACACACACACACAGTGGCATTTGTGGAGAGCACACATGAACAGGTTGTGCTCTGTTACTCGTCGTACCTAAGTGTATCTATAGTGAGTCAAGCTCAGTACTAGGCTATAATAAGAGATGATATACAGTAATATTGTAGAGCATGTATAAGCAAAAAAGTGAAGTTCAAAGAAGGTATATAGTAAAAAAATCAGAGCTTCAAGGAATTCACTGAGGCAAGGCAAGCACCAGGGGTGTTGTCATATCACACCATGGTGGGCAGCAGAGAGATTCCTGATTATAAGTAGAAATTATCTTTCTGTTAGATGGCATACTTTCCAGAAGTAACTTGAATAGGTAAGAGAAGGGGTAAAAGTAGAAAACACAGTGATGAATACAGAGAACTGGTTGAATTGGAAACATTTAATAAATTTGTGGAGAAAGTGAATTATCTGTCTATCTATCTATTGCCAGACGCCTCAATCCCGAACGGGGTGGCCACAAACAAATCGCCTCCATGTCACTCTGTCCCCTGCCATTTCACTACCACGCTCCCAACTCACACCCCCCTCTCTCATATACCTCTCCACTCCATCCCTCCATCTCATCCTCGGCCTCCCCCTCCCTCTCGCCCCCTCCACCTCACTCACATACACTCTCCTCGTCAATCTTTCACTCTCCATCCTCTCCACATGCCCAAACCACCTTAACGTGTTTCTCCTAACGCTTCCCATCACGTCCTCAACCACACCACAACGCTCCTTCGCTTCCTCATTTGTTAGTCTGTCTCTCCATGTGACTCCACGTGCTCCTCTCAAATAACTCATTTCCACTGCTGTCACTCTTGACTTCTGTCCTTCCAACAGGGTCCAAGCTTCATTTCCATATGTCAGAGTTGGTATCACAATACTGTCATGTAACAACTTTTTCACTTTCATGCTCACCTCCCTGTTTCTTATCACTGCTTTCAACGAACCAGCAGCCTTCCTTCCCTGCTTTACCCTTTCGAGCACTTCACCCTCCAGACTACCATCCTTACTCATCACACTGCCCAAGTACTTAAATTCACTCACATTCTCCATTTCCTTCCCATCCAATCTCACTGTACACTCACTGGCTTCACTTCTCTCGAAGACCATCACTTTACTCTTCCCCACATTCACCTTTAGATTCTGTTTCTTACACACTCTCCCAAACTCATCTACCAAGCCTTGCAGCTCCCCTTCGTCTTCACTCAACAACACAGTATCATCTGCAAACAACAGTAGAGGGTGTTTCCAAACACTGCCCTCTCTCACTAGGGCCACTCCAACATCCACTGCTCGACCTTGTATCTCTTTTATAACGCCATCCATATACAGATTGAACAACCATGGAGACATGACACATCCTTGTTTCAATCCAACCTTCAAATGGAAAGATTCACTCAGTTTGTCATCCACATGCACTGCAGCCTTAGCACTCTCATACATACTCTTCACTGCCTTCAACAAGTGAATTAACTGGACAAAATTTTTCAGCTGGAAATAGAGGCAATCAGAATGGAACTACACCTACAGAAGGAAGAAAATAGAGGAATTAGTAAAGGAAACAAACGGAAAAAACACAACAATAGATGAGTTGTCAGCGGAGATGAACTCTGAAAAAGAAAATGAGCAAAATGGGGAGTGCAGTAGTCAGCCAGGAGAGAGTTGACGAAAAATGACCAGACAAAGGACGTGGTAAAGATTGCAACATGGAATGTAAGGGGTGTGAATGATGAGGTGAAAGAGAGAGAGATTGTACAGGTGCTTGAGAGTGCGAAAGTGGATATATGTGGAATAACTGAAACTAAATGGCGAGGTGAGAGTGTGAGAGAATGGGAGTATGGATGGGGTATATGCGCGGGAGTAGGTGAGAATGAGAGGGCGAAAGAAGGAGTGTGTATTGCTGTGAGCAACAGATGGAAGGAGAATGTAAGAGAGTATGGATCAGTTGGGTCAAGGATTGTGTGGGTAAGAGTGAAAGTTGGACTACAAATGTGGGCAATTGTGTGCGTGTATGCGCCAATGCAAGATCGTGTGAGTAGAGTGAGAGAAGAGTTTTGGACAATTGTGGAAGCCTGCTTTTAAAAGTTTGAAAGAAATGAGAGAGTGTTTCTGATTGGAGATATGAATGGAAAAGTAGGGCATGAGAAGGTGGATGGAGTGGTTGGTGAGTGGGGTGTGCCTGCAGAGATGGATGAGAATGGCAGTGCTTTAGTGGACATTTATGCCAGGAGGGGGTTGGTGTTAGCTAATACCCTCTTCAGGCACAAAATGATCCATTGGTGTACATGGCGAGTTGTGAGAAGGGTGGATGGTGGAATGAATGAACGGAAGGAGTAGACTGTAGCACCAGTCGAGCAGGGCAGTACTCCCAAGGTGGATGGAAGGCTGATGACAGGGAGAGCTTAAGCTCCCGTTTCATCAGCCTTCAGGACTTGTTCATGACCATCCCCCTTTGCTGAACTTTTTCAGTGTGTCATTAATACAGAGAGTAGTCTAGCATGCTCTCCAATACAAGTTTCTCTAACTGTCAACACCAAACTACATGCACACTACACTTCCTTTTCAAAATTTGTAATGAAAATGGCGCACAAAAATCATGCCTCGGAGTCCCCGGGGGGGGGGACCATAAATGCCCCCACCATCCGCCCCTTTCCCGGTGACGACTCACAGAGCTGCCTGGAACCACTGTCTGACTCAATCCTTCTTCATTTCTATAACATTTGTGGCCTTTCCTCTAACTTTCGCTCTGTTGAACACCACCACTTCTTCTCTAAACCTCACCTTCTCTTTCTCTCTAAGACTCAGCTGTCTGAGGCAACTAACAGCAAACACTTTTCTATATCCTCCTACTCTCTATATTCTCATTTCAAAGCCAAAGGTGGCTGTTGCGTATATGTACTCAATGATCTATCTTGTTCTCGTGTTCCTGAAGTTGATTCTTCTGAATTCTCTACTCTCTGGCTTCGGCTTTCCTGTCATCCTCAGACTAAATATATCTGTGCTGTTTACTTATCTCCTAATTCTACTCGTTTCGTTTCGTTTTTGAAGGCTCCAACATGCTTGCATGCATCGGCCTTGGTCACCTAATGGCGGCTCTCCACGCTGCTCGATCCCTGGCAGCCTCCCTGTTCAGTCCCTTAACCCTTAAGTCACACTTAATGACCTCGTCCCATGTCTTTCTCGGTTTACCCCTCCCAACCCCTCCCCCAATATTAACACCTCTCACCCTCTGTACCCAATTATCATCCCCCATCCTCTCCACATGTCCAGACCACCTCAGTCTACCTCTCCTCATCACAACACCAATACACTCTAGTCCCATCCTACCTCTCACCTCTTCCATCACAAACCCAGCCCCCCCAAGCCTTGCATGCAGGGACGCACTGCACATCCACCTAATCATTGTCATTTCTGTACGTTTAAACCTGTGAATATCCTCTTCCTTTACTGCCCAGGTCTCACTAACATACAGCATCACACTCCTAACACATGCTGCATACAAAGACCCCTTAGCACGTAAGGAGAGTCCTCTCAGTGTCAGGAGAGGCAACAGTTCCCTGAACTTCTTCCAACCACTTCTCACCCTAGCAACCGAGCTAACTCCAGCCCCACCTCCGGCATGTAACATGTCTCCCAAATAACAAAACTCCTCCACACACTCAAGAGACTCGCCTGCAAGTTCAACCCTATCACGCTTAACAATCTCCACCTGCTCTCCCCGACACGCCGCACACATGAAATCAGCATCATCTCGCAGTCTACCTCTAATACCACTACATCTCTTGTGCACCCATTTATCGCAAACACTACACAAGATGGAATTACTTCCCACACCCTTGTGGCAAACTGCACATGGCCACTCTCCCTCTCCTCTGATCGTACAGCCACCAACCCTAGATATCATCACTTTTGTTTTATCTTCATTTACCTTTAAGCCCTTGTACCCCATACCATATGTCCACTTCTTAAATCTTTCCTCCGCCTCCTTTTCATTCTCTGCAATCAACACCAAATCATCAGCATACAGCATCTCTCATGGGAGTCCATCTCTGAAGTCACGTGAGAGGGCTTCAAGCACCATGATAAACAACAAGGGACTCAAAACTGACCCCTGATGCACACCAACATTCACGGAAAACTCATCACTCAAAACTCCATTCACTCTTACTTGGGTGCGAGCACACACGTACATGGCCATAACCACCCTAACCAGCCACTCTTCGAACCCTAGCTTTCTCATTGCCTGCTTCACCACCTCTCTAGGGACTCTGTCAAAGGCCTTTTCCAAATCAACAAAAACAAAATACAATTCCCTTTTCTTTCCAATATATTTTTCCTGAAGCTGTCGAACAATGAATATGGCATCAGTGGTCCCCCTGCCTGGCATAAACTCAAACTGCATCTCATCGATATTCACTCTTTCTCTAATCATACCGTCTAGAACTCTCTACATTACTTTCATTATCTGATCTAAGAGCTTTATTTCTCTGTAATTTCCCTGTTTCAAGGCATCACCCTTTCCTTTGTACACATTTACAATTACACTCTTCAGCCAATCATCTGGGACAACACACTCATATATAATCCTATTTATCAGGTCAGTGACTAACCTCACCCCAGTATCTCCTGAGGCCTTCAACATTTCGGCAGTCAACCCAGACACACCTGCCGCCTTCCCCACCTGCATCCTGCCTATTGCCTGACTCACAGTAGCAGCGTCAATCAAAGGCCAAGGGCCAAACACTGGATCAGCTGGCTTCAAACCTTCTCTGTCCCAATCAAACTCCTCGTTCAACAACCGGCTATAATGCTCTCTCCATGCATCTTTAATATCCTCACTATTCACCACTACCCTTCCATCATCATTCTTCACACACTCTTCACCTGATTTGCCACCCTAAAAATCATATTTTTCCTTTCTCCATGATTTAGATTATCAAGTATAAGTCTCTGTGACTCAGACTTCACCCTGTATACCTCTCTTCTAGCCCTGCGCTTGGCAGCCAAGTACTCCTCCCTGTTACCACCATTCTTCCACTCCCGGAAAAACCTTCTTTTCTCCTTAACTGCAGCTTCTACACCCTCATCCCACCACCAAGTTACTTTATGTCTTGGTGGGCGTCTTGTTCAACCGCATATTGCATCGGTAACTCTCAAGAGGTTGTTCTTAAGGGCTCTATACTGTTCAT
>JAGKTI010036209.1:0-11110 GCA_018397915.1 Birgus latro
TGGCTAAATTGTCAACAGTGGATGGGAGTATTGATGACCTTAGCAGCTCTGACTATTGTTGGACATTGGCAGTGCTGAGAGATGATACAAGTCACCACCTGAAAGCCCGGGGGAATGAAAAATAACAGTCACTCAAGTGATTCCCTGCGGTATGATCCATTGCACCCGACCGTCACGAAAGTGACGACCTGCAGTTAAGGGGTTAATGCATCCTCTTTATTATACTTCCTTACTGTTCCAGACGCTGGTTTAATGTTGATGAAGACTGATGATTAACGAATAGTTACGATCCATACGTTCATAGAGCACTGATGTGGCTGATGGCTCCATATGGTCAAATTACGACCCCCACTACTAGCACACACATCCGATTCTGACTTCCATGGCTTAGCTCAACTAAGGCCAGATCCTAAAGGTGGTGGTGACTAGAACAACTGGTCTAAACCACAGATCACAGCAGACTGACTGTCCTCTCCGTTCTTGTACCTTCTGCATTGACTTGAGACTTTAGTGAATCAAACGATACCCATTTACCATGATTCATATTTACACTCGAAACCAATGTACTAAGAAATAAAACAAAAAACCTGCAAAAGTCATCCATATCAATCACCAGAAAATACATATACAGAGTTGTATAATTACAAAATACATATCTAGAGCTGTATGAACAGAACATACATTAATATACATAGCTGCATTACACTAGCATGGCCAACAATATCCTGGCCGTCATCAAATTATCTTGACAACCTAAATGTGAACTAACAAGTATTCAAGGGTTTGTGTTTCGCCATTACATCGCTCCCCCTCATTTGAGGATTCTCAAATACATCCATTTCTATAATGGCCAAACAGTTACTTTTTATGTATGCCTTGATATATTCCTACAAACACTTTGTACATAATGAACAAGAAATCCTTATAACTTTTGCGAAAATCTTTGTACAAGACTATACTCTTAGGAAACCATAGAACCCTTGATACATCAACGTAATTCACATTCAGCTTGTTCAACATCTAGGATGACACACAACTTGATTATTGGGCGATGTAAAACTCTGTCTTTTGTCTTGACAGCAGCTGCTCTCACCAAACCTCTCTTGTCACAAACAGTATCTGTAACTCTCCCGAGACAATATGAATTACGGAAGACCGAGTCCAAGATCATTACAATTTCCCCCCACACAAACATTTTTCTTTTAAACTAACCATTTCTGGTGCTCCTGTAATGTGGGCAAATTTTCTTTCATCCAGTGTTTCCAGAAATTGTCCACCATATTTTGTATTTGGCGCGATATGACCAAGTTTCAGACATCTAAAGCATAATCCTTTTTTTCTCAAGTGATCAACTTTGTCTTTTTGCGAGAGTGATATCCAACCATCACATTTTATTAAAATATGATCTGCTTTGCAGCACAAACATGGTGAACCTGCTGCAGCTGGATATACATTATGACTATCAGATGACTTTGTATGTGTTCCACCCTTAGAACTCTTGGACTCATTTTGGACTACGTTAGTAGCAAAACTTCGTTTCGTTCTCTAAGAATTTAGAATTTCCTGTATATGCTTGTTACGGATAACGGACTGGGCTTCTTTCCCATACACGGGATCAATAGCCTTCTTCGCTTCTAATTTCACAAACTGAAAAAGAGTACTAAATTTTACATACCCACTGTTATCTTTAACTAGTTGCACATGTGACCACTATTTGTCATGTAAATAAAATGACAACTTCATAACTAACCTCTTCATATTCTCTGGGTTCTCTAACACTTTTACTGCATCCATACTACTTTTAGCATGTTCACACTCCATCAGAAATATGGAAAACTCTCATCTAAACCCTATGGATCATCAGCCTTTATCATCGGCCAACTTAAAGCTTTCTTAACAAAGGCATTTGCGATTTCTTCTACATTTCCATATCTATCATTACGTTCTTTGATTGCAGCTGGATAACCCTGATCAGCATCTACATAACTATAACCTTTCACAATCTTATTAGCTTCTCCAGTGGTAAATTGTTCTATATAATTCATCTTTTCATCATTGCTGTCAGAGTAATTCACTGCATTGGAATTAAAATGTCTCATAAAGGCTTAATTTGTAAACGATCTCCCCCAAAGTACTTTAAGATATAGGTGGTTTCTTAAGCTCCTTAACTAGAGAACTCATGACGTCTTGAGACTGTATAGGACTTGTAGTCTTCACTGCATCATAGTTTACAAGACTTTGGATGGCTGAAGTGAACACATTAGTGTCACGAATTTTCTACATCGTGAAATTATGTATTGTAAATCGTGACATCGAGTGATCTTGCGGGAGCGACGAATAGTCCTGAATCCGTGAGAATTCGCCATTCTCTCAACCGTCCACTCGCGTACTTATATTTGCTTCATATTTTCAAAACTTTCATCATTCTTTCGCAAGTGATTGTCTTTATATACAGAGAGTGCATTCCTCTGATCGATAATTTCCGAACTGTTATGTTGCTTCCCTAGCCGTTACTTGGCCACGCCTCTTTCACACGTCCCTTACGTTGGACATTCAAACACAGTCAGTCGTCCTTTAGCAGTCACGAAGAGGGGGTTTGCTATACCCAACTCGGATTGATTTATTCTAGTGATCTCAAAAAATCCTGCAGCATCGGCGTTTTCCCGAATCTTCCACCAGCTTGTTGATCGACTAGAGCAGCGACGGTCTCATCTTTACTGATTAGTATTTCTTTTTGTTTTTCCTAGGCTTAAGGCTATTTAGCTATTTGTCTGAGTGCTTGAATGAGTGCATTTCCCATTCTTGATTTTGAACTGATTCATGTAACGTAAATTTATTTTCTTGTAATTAATAAATTTACAGTTCGTTTTCTTGAGCTTTGTTAAATGTAACAGTCCTGTTTGATTTCCCCACATATTTAGTACACTTTTGCTACTCCGAGTTAGCACAACTCCTTATATTAATTACGACTGGTACTTAGGCCAGCTCTTGGTATTAATTCTTAAATCCGTTGTGCCAGCTAGGAGTTTGGCTCAGCCAAGATCCTGTTTATTATTATTATAATTATTTTTTGAATGTTAAGGGGAGAAACTAACTTTCTCAGAGGCCAACAGTACAGTAATACAGCCTTCTTGAGCGTTTAGTCTCTGCTGTGTACTGTTGAGAAAGTTTATAAATTCTTGACTCCAGAGAATTGGCAAAGTAAGCCAACATAAAAGTGAAATCACTACTTGATTTCACGAGTCGATTCTCTCGTGATAATCGACTCGATAGTTATTCCTAGCATTCATAGCTACATTTTTCATTTTCCCCCTGACAATTAGCCTCTGAATTTAATGCTGATTGGATGGGTTCCTTGCTACCAAAATTTTCCAACACCTTTACCTTAGCCTCTGATATAGCTAATTCAGTATTTACCTTTAATTGCTCTTCTTCCACTTCTATTCCTAACTTTGCTTTAACCACCTCATTCTTTTTCTTTAAGGCAATAGACCTAGCTTTCAGTTCTGCTGCCTTTGCTATTCTTTCAACCTAGCCATTGAAACTTTGCTAGCTAACGAATCCTTTGACATCCTTGAAATACAAGAACTCCTTTCACAGTCGCCATTTCTGAGTCCCTTATGTTAGGAATCTAAAATATCATACATAATAGCTAGGAGCATAGTGGCTGAGTCAGGCTGATACAGTAGGAAACGACACATCGTTTCCTATATCACCAAGAGCAGGAAACAGCTTCGCAAATTCTCTCACTGTGAGAAGCTGACTAGAGGAGAACATACATACACACATACAGGCTTTTAGAAGCTCGACAGATGACCAGTCCATGTGACAAGCACCTCCCACACAAGAAAAGAGGGAAGATAGATTAGAATTGGGAGAGACATGACAGAGAGAGGAACTGGGAGTTAGGAAGCTGCAGAAGCAGGAGAGGGGTTTTAATGAGAGAGTTAGCTAGCAGCTTAACACTCAGTGTTAATCTTGAATTTTCCCTTTGAAAAACAAAAAACTACAATCAACCGCAGACTCATCTTTAACTTTTCCCATCACTGATCACAAGGAAACTTGGGTTATGTTACAAATCTACTACAGTTCGGATCTACTACAACCCAATACAATACAAGATCAACGTATTATTTGGTGGCATGCGGTAAAAACGAACCAAGTACGATAAACTACGCCTGACGAGTTTGTACGCAACTTACCTTCGTCCCTAATCGCGCCTAACCACCTCAACCTCAACTCCACTATTACGAGAAACAATAGCAACGATAAACTACGTCTATCGACATCTCTACAAGCCTGCAAGTTAACATTATTTAGTGGCCGCGAACAAAAGGACCAACGCCAGTGAGCATACAAATCTACAAGCAACAAGCGAGTATACAGTAAGAAGAACGAGTTAAGAGTGAGGGAAAAAACAAGCAAACGAAGAAGCGAGAGAAATTTTCTACCATGCCTACAACTCTACAGTGAAGGTCTGCATAAGTGGGCGAGTTGGTAACCAAGATCGGCGTCATTTCTGCAATTAATCTAAATTATCAGAATACAAAACAAACAATCCTCCAATTTCTACGACGAACCAGCAAACTAAAACTATCAAGCTTGTTACACAACAAGCAAATAGAGTGAAAGACTCACAACCCACAACTTACAAACCCCTACCTGACCCCTCCCTCTCCCCAACCACCTTCTGTGTCCATCATGCTGATTTAGAGGTGTCGAGGTCAATTCAAGGCAGCAAACGCCACCATGCATCTCACACGCAGGCCCCTCACTCTCCACCCACCTCACTCATCATTACTGAACATTACTCAGTTACTCACCACAGCTGCCAGAGTGAGAAGTTGCTGTGCTAGGGTTCTGCTGAGGAGCTGAGAACACCACCACATCGTGTCAATCAACCCGTGGCTGACAACACCACTCACCACTACTCACACCATTCCCATCACAGTAAAAATTAGTGAGTTACACAGTTACTTCATTTACACCAATGGCTTCCAACCTTTTTTGTCTCCTTCCCCCTTTTCCAACCATGTTCTCACCTGTGGACCCCTACAACAAAATAGGTCGAGCTAGCAAAATTGATGGCAGCTATTTCTGCAACAAATATTTCACACACAATGCATTAATTCCTGTAGAATAAAAATGTAAAAATATATAGAGACCCTATCATGGACACCCTGGGTTCCATCGACACCCGGTTGAGAACCACTGATATTTTACAAAACACACAGTGATAGACACAGTGGCACGAAAAACCTGCACAAACATTTAAAATGAGCTTTATAGTTACAGCTTACATACAAATACCTACTTCAATTATCTACATTACCTCAGTTACTAAGTACTTGTACCAACAATAACAATTATATAGTGTATATATTCATTCATTTACTATACCATTAATTTATTCCCAACGGTTGTCACCATTTATACATACATAAAAAAACATGTTTCATAATTAGAACTAAGCAACCATCAATCTGCAAGTGATAAATAAAATACATCGTCACATTAACCCAGTAAATGATTAAAAGAATATTAACAAGCAGTTATTAACTAAAGACATCTAGTGTCCCCAGACAAATTAAATTACAAGGAAAAGCAGGAAAAGAAAAGAAAAAAACAAAATGGCAATCACGAATGACGTTAGCAAGAATGGACATAATCTTTCACACAATTGTGATGACCAAGACTTTCACACAATGCCGACACATACGCTGCCCAACATAGGTACAAACGAACAACAAGTGAGTGTATATAGTTAATGTTGTATAGAAGGTATATATTTTTATATAAAATAAAATATGGGGTTATATAATAACTTAGTCTTAAAAGGGGGTCTCAACGATTAGCCAGCAATAATGCAACCTCGGACACCACCGAAAAAACGAACACAAATGATGAACACAACATTAATTTAAAAATAAACTTCGATTGCATAATAAACCAACAAAAGTAGGTGCAACTGTAACTATACATATGTACATGAATATGTATGAACCCTTCCTATAAATGAAACAACGAATGAAGCTATTGTTCTCCAAGAGCCAGTTGCAAGGCACATCACTATCAACGACCGCAACATGACTGCATTACAGGGGACTTATAATGCAGGTTGTGTAATATTACTGTAAGATGTGTTACAGATGACTTATTCATAATACTGTTGATTGCTATACCATGCTATTGTGTTAATATTATTGTAATTATATGCATGTGGACATATTTATGTCTCAACTTACAATGTATCGTACAATGTAATTGTGCAATATTACAATATTACTGCAATTACTACAATTCCTAGAGTATTGTGCAGTTTACTACAATATTACTGCAATTACTACAATATTAACTGCAAACGCTAACATTAATACAATTATGTAAATTACAATATTACTTCAATTAAATAATACAATTATATAATAATTACATTCATGATTCATACGATGTAACTACAAGGTTCCTACAGTTCTATTGTTACCAGAATTATGTATTTCACTCATCATACAAGTTGAGTGTAAAATTAGGCATGAATGTATTAATTACATTCATATGGTGTAATTACAATGTTCCTTCGATTCTGTTGTTATCAAAATTATGTATTTCACTTACTCATCATACAAGTTGAGTGTAATGTTAGGCATTACTCAGGGCATAGCACCATGTGTATTGTAATGACCTAATAATTTTACCATTGCATAAGTATACGTGTATGTCTGTTGTACATGCACATTTGTGCTACTCTATCACTACAATATGTTATACAATGTTCAATTATACTGCATAATAGCTAGTATCATACATATTCATACGATGTAATGACTTAGTAATATTACCATTAACCTACTTCCAGTTCGTTACCTACGTCATATCATGTCAAGGCATACATAAATATAGTTTGAGGCCATTATTCCATTGCAGAAACCTAATGCTTTACTACCCGTACCTAGAACTCCAATGTCAATAATAGTGCAAATACCATTCATAACAGATGATATGTTCACAGTCTGTCAAATATTCCCCTTCCCTTCTAGGAATCTCATTCACACACACAAATACTTCCAACCACTACCTGATATGAATTTAAACATGAACACAAATATCAAACTGACCACCAGAATTCGAAACTATGAAATCAATTAATGATACAATGAAGCCCTTGGAAGATTTGAGTATAAGTATGTTCAGCCCCTATTTTGTGTATAGCCCAGCTCGAACTGTCTTTGTAATTTTCTCTATTGTATTTGTTATCTTACTGTTCGCTGTGCACAGAATCCAAGCAAGAATCGTAAATTTGAAGTCCTTATTTACAGGGAAAAAAAGTGGATATTCAAGTGAGACCCCCTGACCGAAATGTGTATAATATGTGTATAATATAAAATAGTTTTATAAAAAAAATGTTACAAGTATCCAATTCTTATAACAATATCATTATGGTTCATATAACTACAATACAAATATATTAATAATTCTAACTATACTATACTATACTATACTGCACTATACTATACTATACTATACTGCACTATACTATACTATACTATACTCTTAGCACTGTAATGCAATTACATTGTATTATGTTTCTAGAATATTATTATTCAATGTTATTATACAATACCATATATGTAATTATTACAAGCTGTCGTTAGTTCTCCAGCGGGCGTGACCGAGCGATGTTAGGAATCTAAAATATCACAAGTAACAGCTATGAGCATAGTGGCTGAGTCAGGCTGATACAGTAGGAAACGACACATCATTTCCTTTCTCACCAAGAGCAGGAAACAGCTTCTCAAATTCTCTCACTGTGGGAAACTGACTAGAGGAGAACATACACACATACATACACACATACAGGCTTCTAGAAGTTCGGCGGATGACCAGTCCACATGACAGGCACTTCCTACACAAGAAAGGAGGGAAGACAGATCAGAATTGGGAAAGACACGACAGAGAGAGGAACTGGGGGTTAGGAAGCTGGAGAAGCAGGAGAGGGGTTTTAACGAGAGAGGTGTGAAAGAGAGTTAGCTAGCAGCTTCTTGAGATTTCCCTTAGAAGAAAATAAAACTACAATCAACCACAGACTCATCTTTAAATTCTCCAATCATTGATTGCAAGGGAACTGACGTTATCTTACAAATCTACTACAGCTCGGAGTCTACTACAAACAATACAAAACAAGATCAACATATTATTTGGTGGCAAGAGGTAAAATCGAACCAAGTACGTTAAACTACGCCTGACGAGTTTATACGCATCTTAACTTTGTCCCTAATCACGCCCAACCACCTCAACAACAACTCCATGTTTACGAGAAACCATAGCAATGATAAACTACGTCTATCAACATCTCTACAAACCTTCTATGCTACTAGCTATTATTTATGATATTTTAGATTCCTAACACCTTAGACTTATGACCAGATGTTTCACACTTGTTTGACAAACCATTCCTCTGTCAAGCTTTTAAAACACTGTAGAAATGCATCCCTGTCATCAAAAGTAGTGTTTACATGATCATTGTGTTCATCAGGTGGTATCTGAGACAGTGTAGGTCCAGCTCGGCCCATTGCCAACTCGGACCATTAACGATTACCAACTCGGCCCACCTGGCGAACCAACTCGGACCATTTTGGAACACCAACTCGAACCATCAGCTGTACTATGAACCTATTCATACTTCGATCTCTCATTCAGCTCGCTTAGACAACTCTTTCAACTCTCGATTTAATAATCACCAATTATTACAAAGCTTAGAATTTTACCAATAGCAAGTATATAATTATACTTACATAATTATGCTTACAGACAGACAGATAGATTGAATGAGTGATAAGGTAGGTTACTAGATAACTGTACATCCTAAGATAGAACACAACATGGTCGGTACTTCAATCTCGCATTCAACTCGCTTCCTTTCAGGTCTTATGATGCTTGTATGAGGCAAAATGTTAGCATCCTCCTTGTTGTCTCCTCCTAGGGTAGGGGTCATACCCCCTTTCAATAACACTGGTATGCTGATGCTACATTTAAAATAGTAGGACGCCCTTTCACTCAACTTTTCGGCATCCACAGTGTGAGCGTAATTTGAAACAAGTGCCACTACTGTTTGCGGTGATGTCTGGAAAAAGACGCAGAGATTGTAAAAAAAAAAAAAAAAATGCAAAGACTAAAGAACTTCTGGGTGAGGAATTGAAAGTTGAAGAAATTACTATTGATTTCGAGGAAAGTGTCTGGCGTGTGATTCCCGACATCCTGCCAAATGTGGTTATTCGATGATGCAGCTTTCACTGGGGGCAGACAGCGTGGAGGAAAATACAACTAGGCCTACAAGCATCTTACACAAATGATGTTGGGATGCATAAATATCTTAGAAATGTCCTTGCGTTACCATACGTGCCAGCTGAACATATCGAAGAACTGTTTATGAGGTTTTACAGAAAAGCAAACGGCTCTCAATTACTCATAAATCTTCAAGACTACATAAAAAAAACACACGGATTTATTCTGACATTTGGCCTTCCTGTGCAAGATGTGTATTCGGTAGAAATATCCGCACCAATAATGATGCTGAAAATTGGCATAATAGGCTAAATCTGAAAGCGCGCAAAGGACAACTCAGATTTTACGTGCTCATCAAGTTTCTTCATAACGAGGCCAGACTAGTAACTCTCCAAGTGCATCTCCTCTCAGATGGGAAGGTGTTGCGAAAACAAAGCGCCAAACACACAAAACAGCAGGGACAACTTGTAAAACTCTGGGAGGAGTACAGTGCTGATGACAGGTCTGCAAAAAATTTACTGAGAGCAGTTTCTTACCGTATTGCCGTGGCCGCTCGATAGACTGCTTTCAACTAATAAGGTTTACTGTTTTTTAATCATTTCAACTGTAAAAAAAATTACTATGTAGGGAATAAATAAAAGTATTTTATAAGTTTTAGCAAGTGTTTCTTTTTGTACATTACAATGGGCCGAGTTGGTATGCAGTGGGCCGACTTGGTCATGGGACGAGTTGGCATTGGGACGAGTTTTCAGAAAAATGGGACGAGTTGGCAATAGGCCGAGTTGGCCTGTATTCATCTGAGGCAACATTTGCTTATATTCGCCATAACGACAGAAAAATTCTTCATAATTTGGTAACCACTCACACCAGTGTTGTGTCCCAGTTCCCACACTGCCACAGGCTCCAACAGCAGTAGTTCAGTATAGGAAGGATGTTGCCCAGTGAGTAGTTCTTCCTATGGTCATCATTTAGGTGTACAGCACACAAGATCAGCTGAGGCGAAAATAAACACTGGCTTCTTAAAGTTCACTGTCTTTATTTTCCAAATAATTCCGTTTAATGCTTCCTAACTTCACCTCACTATTCCCACCAGCACTGGACCTATACAAACTTTACTAACTGCAATTGCATTTTATACTTGACAACACTTCACACTTATTACACTTCACTGTTTTCACAAGTACTGAAAATATACAAACTTCACTGACACTGCACCAACACCCAACTAAGCTTCAATCAAACTAACCGAGGCCCAACTAAACCTACTATTGTCTCATCCCTCATCCTTATATAACCTTGCATTATTCGAGAATGATCTACTTCTCCACAGTTCTGGAACGTGCTGGTCCTAACTAACCTGCCCCTAGCAACACAGTTACCAACTACGAGACATCAAAACATGCTAAAGGTTTCTTACATTGCATAACACTCTAAATCATTTAGCAAACTTAAATTAAATTACATAATTTAACGAACAGTCATGCAGATAAAACATTATAGAGAAAAAGGGCATAAAAATAACGCAAAACTTAAGAAACAACTACGCTCTAAACTGCAGGCAAACTGGCAACTCTGATCGTACCAATACTGGAACTACTGTAAACATCGCGAAACATCGAGATGGTTCTCGTGCACCTAACTGGCAAATCTCGCTTCATAACACTACCCTCTCCCTAGTGCTTTGTTGTCCCGACAAAAGTACACAATATACACAAACATAAACCTTAATCCCAATGAAACATCTAACTATACACAAAATAATCCTTTAACTTATCAGGTCTTCTTCTGTGCTACTTCCGAAGACGTCCTTGCTCTTTCACACAGTCCA
>JAGKTI010036210.1:0-11109 GCA_018397915.1 Birgus latro
CTAACTGATCACGGATGATGGAGTCCCCCACAACCCGTGCCTTGTAGGGCTCTTCCTTTACTTCTACGAGATTCTGAAATTTATTGCATGTGGTTACTGGAATGATGCTCCTTTTTCTCTCAAACCTCGCGCAATTCCGCACTGGCTGGAACTCATTCTGTATGGTGGGGGGAGAAGTAACTACAGCGGGAGGAGAATGGTCAACGTGAACAGAGGTTGGCCGAGCAGTGGCACTATCCTCTGCAGTGTGTCCAGTATTACTCGCAGTGAACTCCTCCACCACATCAACTTTTCGAGTCGAGTCAGGCTGTTAACCCTTCGAGATTTTTGGCCCTCCGCCGATTGTGTTTGTGCCAGATTTCACCGGGTGCACATAGAGCTCGGCATTGAGCAGCGATATTTGTACTTAACTGGCCATTGTACACATACTTTTTATTCAAGACTAATGAATATAGTACCGTATTAAAGCTGAATAGTTGCTCTTTATCGTAGTATAATTGAAAAAGGCAAATACGATAGCTAAAAGGCCAATAGGATGAGTAGAATTTAGCTGAAAAGGAAAAATCACACATCCTTCCGTAGAAAAATAATTGTATAAAAAGTATGAGTTATGTAAGATTTGGTAGCACCATGTCAGTCTACAGTAAATTTCCTTTCTACTGATATATAGGTTAAGGCAATTTATGTTAGTTTTCACAGAGAAAAGCGAAATCAAAGTGATAAGAATATGGAGTTTTCACGCCTTGCGCCCACCACGCACTTGCTGAGAAGTACTCGTAACTTTATACAAACGCTTCCTACACATTTACTGTTCATGGTAAAGTAATAAGTTGAGTATCATTATAAAGTTGAATAGATGCTCTTTATGCTAGTATCACTGAAACAGATAAAACCGACACAAAAAAGGCCAACAGGGCGAGTCGATATTAACATATAAGGAAAAACAGCATACCCTTCCGTTGAAAAATATTTGTAAAAAAAATATATATATATACTGTATATAGATTTTAGATTCACATGGATTCTGATTGCACCGTCAGTCTACAGTAAATTCCCTTTCCATTAATATATAGGTTACGGCATTTTACGCTATTTACACCCTGAGATAAGACCCTCTGTGGTACAGTGGTAGTGTGTGTGTCTTGCACGCTGGTCGACGCTGGTTCGCCTCCCGCCAGAGTTGTAAAAACTCTGGGAAGCGTTCCCCAAGCCACTTACCGCTTTGGCGGACGCAAGGGGTGCTTTGGTTGAACCAGTGTCGCATACTAGTATGCTTGCACCCAGTCGGCTAAGGCGGGCCGATTACACTTGGTTCACAGACTACACACACATCCAAAGCCACTCCAACACAACACTCACACTTACAAGCACTTCTCACCCTACATATGTAGAGGTGTATGGTATGTAGGAGGACTGCTGGGCCTAGATAGCAGGCTGTGGAGCCTGTGCCCAGAGTCGGACAAAAAAAAAAAGACATACAATCTCTGCAGAACACCACATGTTGGTGGAGCAGAGATACAGATACATAGATGGACATAGACATATGCTGACGGAAATAATTTATACTTTCGGTTGACGCATTAACATCGCGCTCTTATTGTCACGCAGGCAAATATCCATGCCGCTAATACCGATATTGTTCATGGTAAAAGCATATTTATTATGCATATCTATCTGATGTACTCGCCACTGTAAAAACAAATAGTTGGAAAAGGCTAAACAGGATAGCGTATGTGGAACAAGGCCAGATAGGAGATGGAAAATATGCATAAAAGAGGATACGTGAGAGGGTGAACTGAAGGTCAGTCTCATGTCCCAAGTGTTCGTTAACTTCCCGAAAGTTTTCACAGTTTTCTACAAGTAGCACTGCATCGAATGATCCAAATCATTACAACAAACCTGAGCAAATAGGTGAAGATACCAAGACAAAAATGTGTTTTTCACTTATCATGTCTTTTTTGTTTGTACCTGTATTAGTTCATAATCATAAACAGGTGGTTGTGTGTGTTTTGCAAAAGAGGACAAAGATGCTATTATCTGCGTGGGTCGAGATAATGGGTGTACTTGTGCTTGTTTAGGCATGGCTGGGAGTGAAAAAATCGAAAATCCACTCATCACAGCAGCAGGCTCTGAACTGCTTGATGGGGTGTATGGGAGTGTAGTGTAGGTCAGTCTGAAGACATTCAGAACGTTCATTCACTTCCCCAAAATTTTCACCATTTTTTATAGGCCGCGCTCAAACGATGCCACTGGCCATCAGACGGCCAAGCGTCATTTGACGCCGGTGGCCATGGAGGGGTTTAAATGTGTGGTATCATTGTACTAGGAATAACTGATTGCCTAATATTTCTTCTATGATTTAGTTGTCCTGGATTTACCCTATATAAGGCATCGTTTACCATTGTGAATTGTTTAAGTGGTACATGTAACTCAGGCAATGGTACATCATTGCCTGACTGGAGATGATATATTACTTTAGACCATACTGGGTCTTGTCTCTGTGCCTGTGAGATTTCTTGATTTGTAGAGATCGTTTCACCATTGTTGGAGAGTGATTCCCGTGCACTAGTTGTAGCGACATTGGCTGACGGATTTTGTGATAACACATCTGCTGCCAAATTTACTTTACCTTTTATGTAGTGTATATTTACATTGCAATTCTGGATTTTACATTTCCACTGTGCTCTCCTCCCGGAGAGGAGTTTTTCTTGGAACATGTCCGAGGGGGGCTTGTGGTCTGTGTGTAGGTGAATTTCATATCCATACAAAAGGTCACAAAAATTCTGTAGAGCAAATATTACCGCTAGGGCTTCTACGTATGTTGTACAATAATTTTTCTCTACTTCTTTTATTTGTCTACTGGCAAAAGCAATGGGTTGGTATTTTCCTTGTTTATCCTCTTGCAGCAGTACAGCACCTAAACCTTTGAGGAAGGTATCTGTGCAAATTATGAATGGTTTTGTGAAATCAGGATAGGCCAAGCAAGGTGCACATGTAAATTTATCTTTTCATTAAATAAATTCTATTTTTTGTTCCTCTCCCCACTGAAATACAGCTTGCTTTTTCAGTAGGTGGAATAATGGTTCTGCTTTGTGAGAGAATTGTTGTATGGATGATCTGTAGTAGCTGGCTAGACCTAAAAAATTGTCTTACTTCATCCACATTTGTGGGTTCAGGGAAATCCCTTATTGCTTTTATTTTGTCCTCAGAAGTGTGGATACCTTCCGCATCGAGTATGTGGCCTAAGATTTTAGTTTCCTTAAAGCAAAATTTGCATTTAGCTTAATTTTTAAACCAGCATTGTAACTTGTGTTGGAGCTGGTCTAATTTCTGTAGATGTTTATCTATTGTAAGTTTTGCAATTTAAGTACACAAATATATCATCACTTAATATTTCTTATAGTACACTACTCATTAATCGCTGGAATGTGCCTGGAACGGTTCTTAATCTCATCTGCATTCTTTTATACTGCTAATACCCACTGCTTGTAGAGAAACCAGTGTATTTGTGGGATTCGTCATCTAGCCTTAACTGACAATAGCTACTAAGTAAACTGACATATTTTCTGGCCCAGTGTTATGCAGGACGTCACTTAACAATGGCATGGGAAAATGGTCGGGAATGGTTTCGTGATTAAGTTTGCGATAATCCACAACTGCTCGCATTTCACTATTTTGTTTAGGTACAAAGAAAAGTGGTGCATTCCATGGGGATACTGAAGTTTCACTGATCTCCAAACTTAACATTTCATCCACATATATACTGCTTTGCTAGTGCACGTTGTGAATGTCTCTGTTTGCTGGCACATAGATTGGCTGTGTATCCTGTTTTACGTTAATATGGTGTTGTATAGATTTGTACACCCCATGTTTTCACCAGGTAACGCGACAGTCTGTCGATGCTTCTGTAATAAATCTAATATATAATTTTCCACATCAGAAGTATCTGAGCAAACCAAAGTCTCATTTATGCACTCCCTGGCTGACGAGTTTACTTTGCTTAATGCTCCTGCTACTGTCACTTCGCATATGTAGGAGCAGGGGAAATCTCTAACCTACAAATACAAGTTCTTTTTTTTTAATCTCCACATCTCCATTCATGGTGGTAGCTAAAATGACATTAGTCTCACCTTTGTCATTTACCCAACATAGGGCACTTTCTATCAAAAGGCCATTTATTCTAATAGTCTCTTCCAATACAATGACATTACAATTTCTCAAAATGCTCCTAATCGTAACTTGCATGGATGATTTTGGGGGTAAATTTATATTATAATGATTGCTGGGTGAGTGAGCGAGTCACGACTGGATTGTGCGTGAGTGGGTGTGAGGATGTAGTCAGCTTATGAAGGCTGGTCTACGCGACCGTTTTCTTTGAGAGATTGTATGTCAGACCCTACCTTCTTTGTGGTGTGTGTAATTGCTCTTGTGACTCTAGTTTTTCTATAAATGTTGGTCGTAGTATCAGGAGATGAAATTCTCTCTATGAATTTGCTGTCGTAGTTAATTCCATTGAAATGGGGCATCAATATTACATTTTGTGTCCTCACTGCATTTAGTCCAAGAAGTATATTTCCTCTAACTGATAATTTTTCTACTACTTACAAAGTGGTAGTGAATGATTTTGTGGTCTCTGTGAATTTCATGTTTAACTCAGCCATACCAATAACTGTTTTTTTTTGTTTTTACCATCCACTGTGTATAAATTTAAGTCTGAAATTTCCAAAAACGTCACTTTTCTTCTATTTCTAAAAAATCTTTCTATCTCATCTTGCGCTGTTAAATTCAGTGGTGAGACTGAATCCAAAAATAATAAAGCCTCTTCCTCTTCACATATAGCAGAGACCAAAAAGCTTTCATTTCCAAAAATACTTCCTATGTTTACTATTTTTTTATTTGGTTGTTTTATGTGTTGTTGTCTTTTGTGCTGGTACAACCTTCCTCCGACCTATAGATGAGTCTGGCAGCAGAAGGTTGAAGTAGTACTTGGAGTACATACAACATTTTGTTGCTTTTTCTGATAGGTGGGAGCCTCTAGACCTCAAAACCACTTGAGGCCACTTTGGCATATTTGGACAACTTTTTTTTACAGGCAAATTTCAAAATGGGTCCTATCCTACGCTATCGAAATCTTATAACGTAGATATATTTGTTAATACTTGGTCTATGAAGCTAAATTTGGTGTTAAAATGTAGATTTTTTATGTCAAGGAATCCAAGTACACCACTAATTTTATGACTGGTGCATTCCAAATTCTATATCTGGCAAATACTTAAAAATTGAGTATATTTTCCCTTTGTTTCTCAGTTTTGAAGTTCTTACGTTAGATTCATTTACTAGCTTCTTTTAACCAAAAATCTTCTTTCATTACTTTGCTAATTTCACTTTTACAAAACATATCTCTCCATGAAAAAAACGTATATGACATCAAGTTTTATCTAGTTCACACAAACAGCAACGTTTTCATAACTAAAGGTTCATACTAATCAAACTAATCATCCTCTTAATCCAAAGCATATACAAGCCTAGTTTGATCATTGTGACAATTGAGTGATGTATGGCATTCACAAAACACAGAACGAGAGATTCTGGCAGCTGAACAGCTACACCTACTGGTGGAACATGGAGTGTTTGAGCTACATCCGCAACGTATCATTTTCAGCACATCAAGTGGGGCTGGTGAGACAAATGTTGGAAGCGTTTTAGGCAGCAATATCCCTGGAGTAACCTCTCGTGTCCATCCATAACATGTGGGATCAAGCTTTGGTGGTTCAGGACCTTGAGCAGCTCGCCATAATGCACATTGAAGATGGGCTCGGAGGACATTCTTCTTGAATGCCTCAGTAGTTGGTGGAAGTGCTCTAAGTTCAGGTGCTGAGTTCAACTTTGTATTATCAATCTTTGTCTTCCACACATCATACAGTATAGCTGACATATTACCAGTTTCCTTTGATTCATAACAAGTAGCACAGACTCTTGTAGCTCCTTCCCGAACATCCGAAGATAGTGCATCAAGTTTACCAAGGTGGTTTAGCTGTTGGCCAAATCTCAATCCCTTGATGGCTTTACCCTTACCATTGCCCCAGCAGAAGGCCACAGTGTCACATCTTGTCAATACTTGGGCTGGTAATAAGTATGGTTCAATGACAGATTGTTGTTCAACTGTAGCTCTGATGTCCGTGGACGACCTGGTCTGACTAGTGGCTCTCATTATCAAGTTACACATGAGGTTTCTCTGTTTGTATAAATGCATGAGAAGTATGAACAAATCAGTGTCATCAGAAAGCACACTGATGCATGATACTCCTTGAGATGCTAGATGAACCATTTGCTGAGCAAAATTGATATCAGCTTCTTCATGCCTTGTTTGTAGATCATTCCTGCCTTGGCTAGTGCCATTGGGATATTGCACAGGAACTGGCTTTTGTCCTGTCAAAACTAATATTGTATTGTGCTGGAAGTAAATCTGGATGGTTTTAGATATAATCGCAGATCAGGTTGATGAGTTACACCTTATTTTCTGTCACAGTTAAGATGACCTTCTGTGGTGGAAGAGGTGTTGTGATACTTAGCTGGTGTTTACGGCTGCCTTCAGAACCTGCTATGGCACTTCTTGCAACATTCTTTATGGTATCATGGTAGCAGCAATCAAACACTAAATAGGTAACTGCTTTTCTCAGTTGACGTGTAATATGCTCTATCAGGTTCTGGATGAAGTCCTCAACCGTCCCTGAGGTAGGCCATGTTATAACCCAAAGAATGGCACATCCATCCAAGATAAATGCATCAGGTGCAGGACAGAGTCATTCAAAAACCTCAACCTGCAACTGTTTTTTTAGTGCAGACTTGGATTTAGTGATGCACACATCACCAGTATCTTCAAACATAGATGGCGGAACTGAAGCCAGTTCATACATCAGGACAGAAGAGAGGTCTATGTCGCGTGCTTTCTGAAGGCCAAGGACCCTGGAGAAAATATGCTTCGTGTCGCACACAGATGACTGTCCTACTTTTATCTGATTTCTTGTAACTAACATTGTACTGACTTGCTTTGCAAGAGGTTGGTGGAAGCTTTTTGGCCATCCTGACTGTTGTGCGCCTGTGCTGATGGACTGATCAACATTCATTGAATCTGGGCAGAACCTTCCTTAAACAGTACTGATCAATCCATCTGGGTGAGTTTCTGCTTGAAGGGGATCATTACATGTTGCTAACTTGTCTTTCAGTTTCCTTCGGTCAACTTCATCAGACTGGATCCCGGCATTTGACTCTTCTTTGTGTATGGTGACAGCAGTTCGTAGTTTGTTCTCCATCATATCTGCAATATCTTTGATCAGGTGACTGCAGATGTGCAGACTTAGAGCCCATTTCTTCACGGCAGATGGCTTTAATGTTGTACCTATGAGTCCTCCTGGGCTGTGGCCATAGCACATTAATGTGATTTTTATATGCATGTTGGACCAAAGGCTATTCCACAATCCCAGCTGGTGCCTCATAAAATGAAGCCCTTGGAGAAAGTGCTGCAACACTGAGTCTGGAAGTTGCTCCACGCAGTATAATGCAAAATGTACCTTGCATAGTTCGGCTGGGAACTGACTGTGACATAGAGGTGGTGTCATGATGGTGAACTCAGAATGAGTCAGCAGCCAGTCGCTCCTCTATCGTTAACGCCTCAGCACACAATTAGCGGAATCTGGAGGGTCTTGCAATACACAAACATACACAGTACACATATACAGACATGGCTGCATGTATGTAGTATATGTTGAAGATAATACACCCTTTAGCCCAAGTTATTAATGCGTATCTAGAGGATGTTTTCAGAAATTCGGATTGTGATTGCAAAGGGGTTAAACACGAAGGTTAATCAATTACCACTATGCCAAAGAAACTAGTATATAATCAGTGTGTCCTTCCTGATCTAACTAATAGATCGGATAAGTGGAGCCTAACAAAATCTTGGAATATAAATACAGGGGTGCTTAGAGATGAATGGAAAGGATTATGTTAGGGTAGCGTGAAGAGATAAAAGCTCCTGGATTGGGAAACAGATGAAAGCAGTTGATATAATCACTACAGTCAAAGAACATAAATGGATTTAGTCAAGTCACGTTCGTCGTAGAACAGATAACAGATGGACAATCAGGGTTACTGGGTGGCAGCCCAGATATAGAGTGAGTGGAAGAGGCGGCGAGATGAGATTCCGAGATTTGCTGTGACTGTGTGGAATAGGCTAACAAGTAATAGGTCTGAGTAGAAAAAATTGGGAGAGGCATTTGCCCTCTAGTGGGCTAACTCAGGTTGCTGCTGCTGATGTATCAATGTATGCAACTCATAATTTAGTAATACTGTATTTCAGATTTAACTCACAGTCTACTGGTGTTGCGTTTTCAAGAGGACCGAATGGGTCGCAACGATACCGAAGCGTGGTACAAAGATGGATTGGATGAAAGCCGCAAGCTGTATTCTTTAACATTATGTGCCAGGTTCTTTCTCTTCGCGCTCCATGGCAGATCAACTTTTTTTAATCTCAACAGCACTGAATTAACAGATAGTATGCTGTTGGCAGGTAAGGAACTATTGATCATTATCAACTTTATTTAGATAATGCTTGTATAAGTTTATTTTCATTACCATCAAACGATTTTCTTCACCTTTGATTGTAGCAATAATAAAATACTTTGTCAAAGTGTACAAATATACTACCATAAATCTGTGATAAATCATCCTTTTTTTCTTTTTTTCAGTTACACTCGAATTAGAAGAGTTATATAGGAAAATGGGTATAGTTTTCACAGTTTTTAGATTTTTTTTTTTTGCCTCATAAGTTAAAGTCACGATTACTGATTTTTCTTTTGCAAATAGGAAATTACCCCCTTTTATATTATAACTGTGCCTATATTAAATGAAACCTTTCTGATACGGGGTTATATAAGGATACGTGAGGGCATGTCATCCGTCACAATTTATCCCAGATATGGGGCAACATATTACGCACTTTAAGATACCGATTTTTATGTTATGTAAACCAAGTATATTCATATCTGTTCTGATGTCCTCGGTAAGTGAATACAGATATATTGGAAAACTGGATGTTAGGAGATACGATTCATTTACTATCATTTATCCAATCACTCCATTACTGTCACTACCATTCAATGAATCACTCACTTGTTCCACTTTCCCTGTCGCTATCATACACCCATTTATCACCTTCACTAACACGCCATCACCGTCCCTAACAATCGCTGAATCACTTGCTACTTCCACCTCCACTATTAACAGATGTATAAATAGACGAATTGCCGTGTTAGACAGTCCCAGAAATCACCTATAGTACATAATTTACATAAAGATCACCTTAACAGACAATACTTATTAGTCAGTCAGTTACTACCGCATTATGCAGTATTGATCTGCAACACTTTTAATTGATTTTGTTAGTTATTTTCCACAGTTCGTTTGACTCTTGTCTCCTTGGTATCAGGAGGTGCACATCCTGTTTCTGTCTCTGACTGGTAATCCCCAGACATTGTTTATGTGGTACAGTATTTGAAAAAGACTGGGCCGAGTTGCAATTGTTCTCGAAGGGGGTTCATGGATGCCGTAACACCTGATCCACAACAACACACTCTAACTTTGGTTTTCTGTACACTTGTCCATTTTCTTCCTACAAAATTGGCACCACCACCATGGCTCTTTGCTTATTTCATAGCTTGTACTTGTATATGATGCTACTCTTCAAATACTTCATTGACACAGACATAACAAAATAACTTAAAAAACTGAAAAAAATAAGGTTGCAAAATTATGTAATCGCAGCTTTTATTCGCATTGCCACTAAGGACGCATCCTTTATTTAAATGTTACATAATGTGCCAGCAGCCACTCCCTCATTTTCTGACTAAATATGGAAACATTGATGATGTAACAATTGGAAATTACGAATATGTACCAATTAGAACTAGTTTCCCCTACACCTTTCCTTAAACTCTTCATTACCAGAGCGGTATCGTAATCAAAATAAAGGATGGTTCATGTATAACTCTTTCTTCAAGTCAGCTTGGTAATTTCTCATGTGTTGCTGGAACTGGTCAAGGAAAACTACAAATGTGTACTCTGCATGGTGTGTTTAATTCCTACACCCACTACAACACTCATGCCTACACCAGCGTACTGGGACATCCCCGTCAGGTGAGGTTGTAGACTGGTATTTACAGACCACCATGTCGCAAGAATATACTAGAAAACTACGTGATCAGATTAATGGAGTTAACCACATCATTATGAAGAAACGGTTAACAGAAAACTTTACTTACAGAATTTGGGTCCGTTCTTCACCCATATTATTCAACCCATGCATGCAAGACACTCCTACCCCAATCACCCACGTGCACTGCCTTAAATGGAGATGACATTAATATAACAACTTCACACCACATCGCAGAGACACAGCTTACACCCTCCAACAAGACCTACTCATCACACTTCAGGTATGGGTCAAGGACAACAGGTTGACAGTTTTCCCTGCCAAATCCACCACCACACTAATTACCAGCAGCAAACATAAGTACAGGTGCTCCCTTGACATGAAACTCAACAGTGTACATGTTCTAAACATCAAATCCACAATGATACTTCAATTTCCAAATGACAATGGACTTACCTTCAAGGATCAAGTACAAAACATGAGGAGGCGATGTACCCCAAAGCAATGTACTCAGGGCAGTTGCAAGGACTGACACTGAAAAAAACAAAAATCCTTTTTTACAAACTGCATATTAGATAAGTGACGTCCTGTGCCTTGACGTCCTGTGCCTCCCGGGCAAGGACCCCTATCATATCTAACACGCACTATTAAACCTTGCAGACCATCCCAAACAATGCCATAAGCATCACCACTGGCTGTACCAAAACCACTCCCATAATCTGAAACTAAAGACGTTTGATGCAGACGTTTTCTTGGCATGAGAATTACATCTTCTTGAATTTGATTTTGATTTTTCTAATATATATTTCTGAAGTTGGAACCAAAGGGGAGGTCGGGTGTTTACGCACACTTTATTTTTTAATAAGTTTCATTTTTAGTGTTTTTAGTTGTTTTTATTA
>JAGKTI010036211.1:0-11109 GCA_018397915.1 Birgus latro
CCTGCGAATATCTTCTTCCTTTACTGCCCAGGTCTCACTACCATACAGCATCACACTCCTAACACATGCTGCATACAAAGACCCCTTAGCACGTAAGGAGAGTCCTCTCAATGTCAGGAGAGGCAACAGCTCCCTGAACTTCTTCCAACCACTTCTCACTCTAGCAACCGAGCTAACTCCAGCCCCACCTTCTAGATCCCATGAAAATTCTTGACTGCATGACAAAATGCAGTCATTCTTTATTTTTTCAGGGAAAGAACTTAGGAATTAATACAATTTTCCTACACATTTAAGTATACTTCGAAACAGTGAGGGGTTTGTGACAAGGTTTAAATGCAGTGGGTTACAAAGAATAAAGGAAATCTTCAATCCTTTATTCTAAAAATTGGTAAATACAATTTCGTTTGAAATTAATATATGGCACTAAAGAAATATATTTTTTTCTTATTTGCTTCCACATAAATGAACATCGGGCTCTTCTCAGATAGTATCTGCATAATAATTCAGTATAACAACACGTAATCAAATGGACTGATTGTAGTAATGCACATTTAACAAGCAAAGGGTACTATCTTTGTAGCAAATAGTATAGTATCACTAGGCTAATCTACGTATGCTACTACATTACAAGGCAGATCTGCATTCGGTTAGCACATTATAAATTCTACAGCTTCTTCCCGATTTAGCCTAATCCATTCATGTACTGTACACTATGATCCAATATGCACACATACATAAAAAAAAAATGCAGACCTAATTAGGCCTATTTCACCAAATTCAAGGACTATATATACAGTATATTAAATGTGATTTTGTAAAGTAAGCATACTTGGAAAACTTATAAGTTTACTGGCATACACAAAAATACATTTTTTCCCCCAAAGTAGCTTCACCCTTACATATATTTTCATCCAAAAAGTAAAAAAATCTGTTGGCCTTCTCTTGGTATGGATAAGAACTGTAGCTATAACTAATATGGCTTCCTAAACAAACATTTCCAAGGCAGCTCTTCCCTGCGTCAAGTACATCCCTGCCCTGAATTACATCTGTTACACATTTGTTCTGAATTACACAAACTTCTTCTGGGGTAACTGGGAAAGGAACGTCATTTGGACTGCCCCAAACAAAATGATCCTTCTGCCCTTCCAACTCCTTCAGGAAATGTACTTCAAGACCCTCTTCCACTGCATTTTCAACTCTCCCAAGACATGCCTTATATGTTGTGCCCTTCCGACCTCTAGATGTATTGTTAATTACAGCTATCTTGACTACAACCCAGGATCCCTTCTCAGGCTGATGCTGTAGATCTATGTACTGAATTGCATTTTCAACCCCAGTCGAGTCATCACTGTCTTCTACTTGTACCAACATGCTGGGGTCGTCAATATTAGAAGATTCATCAGATGACTCGCAATACATCTCATCTATATTGCAACCTATTGCAGAAGTCTGAGCCAAGGGCACCGATTCAAAAGTCTGTGTATTAATTACTGGTACTGCAGATGACTGTGTTGCTTTGGCTTTCATTGTGGATTTCTTCTTCGATTTCTTCCCCTTTTTCTTGGCCTCTAAATCTTTTCTTGCCTTACGCTTCTTTTCAGGCAACTGTATGGCTACAGATGAAGACAGTGCAAATGTTTTATCCCTTAGGGTCTTTTTGCACTTAAGGCCTTGCGTTTTTCGTGGTGAAAACCGTTTGAAGTTTTTGAATGCAAGGCTGATGGTGGATGGCTTAGTCCTGTTCTTCATGTCTGGTGACTGGAAAATCCGTCTGGAAGTGAATTCAGTGTTGTGCTCAGCCTTGTTTTTCAGTAGAAAACACTGCAGCTTGTCAGTCAGTACCAGATCACATACTGATTGACTGGTCCACTGTGGTTGACTGATCCACCACTGTGGTCGATCACTGATTGGATACTAACACAACCTTTTATATGGGAAACTATGGGCACTAGTGCAATTTTAAGTCCATTATAATGTGTATCAACATAAATCAAGGTATGTGTGAGAATATGAAGCATTTTAAAGAAAAAAAATGTGATCGGATGCTAACGATTAGCCAGTTTTGGAGTTAGTACGGTATCTGATCACCTCTATTGTGTGGTTACGAATTTGATAATTAGACTGGTTGTTGGTTTTATATGTTAATCATACATTTATCTTCAGCATAAGCCATTACTCAGCTGTTAAACTTGTAAATATATGACTAAAAAATGTTGAACAAAAACTTTTCCTTTAAGGTTGCCGTAAGAAACGTGTGTAAAATGAAGATCTTTTTACTCTGAAATTTTGTGGAAGCAGATGAGTTGCTACTATAAATTTCAACTATTGACACAATAATAATTAGGCATTAGCCATTTATTTTCATAAGGGTCTATCTTAACTTGTTTTGCCTGTAGCAGTTTTTTTCTGGAAACATGTAGAAACGATCGGATACTAACGCACTGATTGGACACTAACGACCCTACCCTCTTCTTGGTTAGCTGAGAGTGTCCTAGTCCTCACATCCTGGGGCTGAGCTGTCCGGTGTGGTCCGCAGTGTGCCCAATGGTGGCCTCTGATGCTACGCTACCGTGTGTTCAAAACTCACCATATCAATCAACAAGTCTGTAAAAGCCCCCATTGCCTAGAGGAAAAGTGGGTATCCTCTGTTTGGCTCAGTGGTAATGTGCTTGCATTTGAAGTGCCAAGGCCTGCGATCAAATCTTAGCCGGACTAGTTATAAGTTTTTTAAAGTTTCAGTTAGGTTATACACCAGTGCATGAAGGATGAGAGTATCTGGCAGTAGTATTGTGCAGGTACCATGGTTTCATGTGGGTGCATAAGAGGTGTATTAGTCTAAGAGGTAGGTTACAGAACTATGTTGAGCTTGAGTGTGTTGTGTGCAGAGGAGAGCATGTGAAGAGAGAGAGATGGAAGCAGATTGATCTGACTGGTGAATTCATTGAGTGCGATATGATATGTGCGGGTAGTGTAGCTGGGACCAGCTCAGTCACAAAGATTAGGAATGGTTGGAAGAAGTTCAGGGAGTTGTTACCTGTTCTGGTGCAGAGGAGGTTGTCCCTTAAAGTTAAGGGTCACTCATATGCAGCAGGTGTGTGGAGCCTTATGGAAACAAAACTTAGGGGATGATGGAGGAAGATATCCATAGGCTCAAGTGTACTGATGTAATGCCGTAATTTTAAGTTAGTATAAGAATAATATAAGTGGAAGCTGGATGGTTAGGCCTGACATTGCATTTATTAATTTTAAAGCGGCGACAGATCTCCTCCAGGAGGCTATTGTTGAACTCAGTACCGTTGTAAGTGAGGATGGTATGTGGTGTAATGAACGGGCAAATTACGTGATCTACGAAGGCACGTGCAACACTCTTCCCGGTCTTATCTGAGAGGAGGACGAGGACACAGTAGCGTGAGAAGTGGTCGACTGCTACAAACAATTACCCTGCGCCTGATTGTGTAAGAGGAAGTTTTAGAAGATCGATGGACACTGTTTCCCATGGGCGTGACCGGAATGCGTATTGTAAGAGCAGTGTAGGTAAGCCGGTGGAACCTTTGTGGCGGTGGCACGAGATGCAAGAGTCATAGTGCGCATTGATATCGCGATGCATAGTTGGCCAACAGTACTCGAGAAGTGCACGGCGCAAGCATCGGTCTTTACCTGGAGGGGATGCGTGAGGTGTATCATGAACGATGTGAAGGACCGCAGATATCAGTTCAGTAGGGACAACGAGTTGGTGTACTTCTCTGTTGGGTAAATCCTTTCCTGTAAGGAATGTTTTTCTGCACAAGAGACCATCTTTTGGTATGAAATCATCTAGTGGTACTGGTTGAGTAGGTAATGTCAAGGCATCTCCTGATTCGAGGAAATAAACTACTTGGGACCACATGGAATCTTTGTGCTGAGAGTTTTGAACACCCT
Source organism: Birgus latro (assembly GCA_018397915.1). Lineage (NCBI taxonomy): Eukaryota > Metazoa > Arthropoda > Malacostraca > Decapoda > Coenobitidae > Birgus > Birgus latro. The sequence continues at coordinate 3,919 of JAGKTI010036211.1, forward strand.
CTGATGTTAAGGTTGTGCTGTCAGTAGCCTTGGGCTGCAGGGACGTGACAGGTGCGGCTGCATGACGTGAGAGTGCGTCTGCGACTACATTCGATTTTCCTGGGACATACTGAAAAGTGGGATTGAAGTCCTGGATTGTGATGAGCCATCTAGCTAACCTACCGGTGAGGTTGCGTCCCATAAACAAATCACATAGAGGAAGGTGGTCTGTCTGGATATGCGCTGGATAACCATATATTGTCTCTGAAATGTTTCAAGGACCAGACTACTGCCAAAGCTTCTAAATCGGTGACACTGTAATTTCGTTCAGCGGTGGTAAGTGCGCGACTAGCATACGCTATTACGCGCTTCCTGGATGCTTGATCTAGTTGCATTAAGACTGCACCAAGTCCTGTGCCTGAGGCGTCTGTGCATAGAAGGAAGGGTTTGGTATAATCAGGGAATGCTAAAATTGGGGCATTGACAAGAGCTGTCTTTAGTGCTTGGAAAGCCTGGGACTGATCGTTAGTCCATACAAAGGATACATTCTTCCTTAGTAAGTTGGGTTAGAGGAACGGCGATCTTTCCATAGTCTTTAATGAATCTGCGATAGTAACCACTTAGGCCTAGGAAACTTCTGACAGCATCGGCAGTGGTAGGTTCTGGGAAATTAATGATCGCCTTAGTTTTGTCATCATTAGTATGAATGCCTTGTGCGTCGACGACATGTCCTAGAAAGTTGATTTTCTTTCTCAGGAAGTCACATTTACTGATGTTGATTTTCAGGCCTGCTAGCTGTAGGCGTTCCAATACTTGTAGTTTGGCAAAATGGTCAGGGACTGATTTACTTATAACAATGATGTCATCTAGGTAAGCAAAAAGAGAGTGTCCTATCATGCCACTAAAGACTGAATGGATAAGTCGCATGAATACTGAAGGAGCATTTCTCAAACGAAAAGGAATTCTCTTAAACTGAAAATGTCCGGAAGGGGTGCTGAAGGCTGTAACTGGGCGAGAAGATTCTTCCATTTCGACCTGCCAGTAACCACTGAAGAGGTCTAGGGATGAAAAGACTACGTTATTTTCACCTAGTGATTCTAGCAAATCTGTGAGGACAGGTAACGGGAAACGGTCTGGAACGGTTACGGAGTTTACGGTAGTCCACTACTGGTCTAAAGTTGCCGTCCTTCTTTGGGACTAAGAAAAGAGGACTATTCCATGGACTGACGGAGGATTCAATAATGTCCTGAACTAACATTTTCTGTACCATCTGATCTGTCTGTTTTCTCAAGCTGTGAGGTAACCAATATGGCTGAGTTACTGGCACTAGGTCTATGTGATGTTTGATTAAGTCTTTCTTGCCCATTTGTTCTCCGGGTAAGGCTACCACATTTCTGTAAGCGTGCAAAAGGTCGAGCAGTTGAGATTTATGCTGTGGAAAATCTTTGCAAGTCAGGTTTGAGAGCAGGTCAGGTGAACGAGTCGGAGCAGATCCCGTAGAGTTAATGGCACATATACCTGTTGGTTGACTATCATCAGCAGCAGCGAGAGAGGATTCTTGGCACACCATTAGGGCCGCTGGGTATACTAGGAAGTCTCCAATCTTTACACCACTTTTAATTTTTACTGGAGCATTCGTGACACTGAGCAAGTATAAATAACATAGGCTGTCCTCTAATATCGTGCGCCAGGCTGACTCATAAGTTAAGCCATTCACACAACACGTCTCAGGTAGTGTTAGTACATCTACTCCTTCTTTTGCACCTACAACACGAACAGAGACTTTGGTGAACTCATGCGGTAACAAAATTGTGCATGTATTCATTACTGCACGCCTCGTCTCTGCGTGTTGGAGAACATCAATCAGACTCTGTGAGGTAGGTAACTGAGACATGTCTGAGTCGGCTGTAGTGCTGTCATTAGAGGAGGCTGGAAGAGCCTATTCTGAATGCTGAGAGGATGTATCATCAGGTGTTTCCTTGCTCTCAGTCAGCAAGGGAATGATCTCTGTATTCTCGGGTGATGATGATGATGACGCCTTGGCTTGTTCTGTACTCTTAGGGAGTGCGAGAATCAGGGGGGACTGAATGACTGACTTTACTGGCAGTACAGGATGGGGACATTCCATACTGTAGACTGGGAACCCAGAAATGTCTATACTACTACAGGCAGGCAGTAATGCAATGGAGTGTTGTGCCATGGTGGGTAAGCCAATAAGGGCATCTGCTGGATACTTCAGGTCGTTAGTAACATGAAATTCTATTGGGAAAGGGAGCAAGGTGCTGTCTAGTTGTACTTCTAAAGTGACTCTTCCCTTGACCTTAAACTCTGAGCCTTCTACACCACATAGGCAAATGTCAGGCGGCTCAAGGAAACTGACATGGTTGCTGTGGCGTTGAATGATGTCTAAAGAGGTATCAGAAATCAAGGTTACTATAGATCCGGTGTCCATGAAGAACGACGTTGGTATGTCATTACTCCGTCCTAGAATGACTAGACCTGAGGAAGTTATAGGTCCTACATTGCAGATGGGGAGTTGGTGTTCTGTTGCTACGTCATATTGGTCCGATATGGGCGCGGCATTTCCCCCGACTGGTGGCGATTTAGGTAACGACACTCGTCTGTAGTGTGTGTCGTACTAGTCTTGTGATATTTGCATGTAGGGCGACATGAACGGGAAGGCGTACACCGTCTAGTTTGGGAGTAAGGCCGTGTGTGTTTACGGTTGCAACTGTTTGCTCGATGTCCAGGTTTACCACAGTGCCAGTAGAGCATCGAGGACTGTCTGTTCTGTCGGACACTAGATTGATCACGACCGGTGGTTGGAGAACGATGCGTGGCGCCTCGTGTGGTGGAACGGGAACAGTATTGGTCTGGGGAAGTGGTAGTGTGACAGACCTGAGAGACCAAGGGGCGTTTTGTGGCCTGATGTGTGCGGTTTGAACCTATTCTTTCATGGATGGTTTTAGTGATCTGAACAATTTTATTTCCTGGATTGAAACCGATCACTAGGGGTATTTCTCTATGTGTAGGAACAAGGCAATGGAGGAATCTCAGGTAACCAAATAAATCTGCAATGTTGCTGAGTGAAACCATAGGAGCTCCATCTATGTCCTTTACCCATTTCGTGCCTATAAGCATTTGGCGGATCTCGCTACTAGTGGCTTTCATGGTAGTGGCTGCATCGCGTAGTTTGGCATGTTGGGGAGGGACTTACAAATCCTCATCCATCTGGGTGAGGAGATTAGTGAACCCAGTGAGAGATACGCCATTGGAATGTTGGCAACAAAGTGTTATGAGTTCCTTACAGAAATCATCAAAGGTTTTTATGCCATCAAAATGTCCAGCACGGAACACGGATCCGATATCCGATTTGCCTTGGTGTAAGCGACCCATGAGATAAGAGACTTTGAGGTTTTCATCTGTAATCCGCCGATTGTGGATGTCAGTTTCGACCTCTCTGAGGAAATCATAAACAGACCAAGTGGAGTCCTCGCCGGTAAATTTGGGACGATTGGCATTGTCGAGATAGACAGACTGCGGAGTATGGGTTGTTTGGTTCATGGTTGGAAGCGTGGAAATGATGGGAGTGTGAGAGAGAGAGTAGGCAGAGGTAGGTAAGGTTAAGGGAGACGTGAGATGAAGTGGGGCAGGAGAGTTAATGAGAGTGGCAGGAGTAAGGAGAGAAGCAGGCTGTGTAGTAACAGGGGTAGAGTATGAGGTATCTGGATGGATAGTATCTGGATGGGAAGTTTGTTGTGAGGCGGGTAATGAAGTGGTAGGTGGTGAGGCAGGTTGTGAATACGTGTGCCCGCTACGGAGATGTGTCAGTGAATCATCCTTGGCGGGTGGAGTGCGAGCATTGGTTGTTTCTTGGCTGAGACTGGATGGAGTAAGTTCCGTATATTGAAAGTACGACATGTAGTCTTGTGACGTAAGATATGATGAGAGATGAGGAGTGATATTTATATATATTTACAATATGAAGATGAGAAAATGTACCATGATACTGGAAATGGAAATGTATGGAGATGACGGAATGCTAGCTGGAATAAATAGTAGGTGAGATGGGAGATGAATAATAAAGACAGGCGGTGAAAGTGAGTATGAAGTGAGGGGTGGAGATGAATTATGATAATGACACACAATCGGTAGAGAAAATCGGAGGATAATCTCTATAGAAAGTCAGTAATGGGTGGATGAAGGTATACTATTATAGTTACACAGCTGAGTTGTGAACGAAGTGGAGAGGAGAGGCGAGAGTGTTGATCAGCTGGCGGGAGAACGGGGAGGTCACGTGGTGGCGTCAGAAGCATGCGGGCGTGGTGGATGAGACTGGTTGTGAATACGTCTTGTAGTAGGTATGTAGGATGAGTCTTGGAAGAGGTGGAGGGTCTCGCTGGGCTTGAGTCGATTCGTGAATAGGAGGGTTGATTGGTGCGGTGGGTGGTTAATCCGGACCAGATGGGAGGCACTGAGGGATGGACAAATGTCTCCACAGGCAGGTGCAAAGCTGGTGGGTGGCAGATGTGGCAGATGGAGAGGGTGACGTCGGGGAAACGGCAGATGCTGGAGAGAGCCACCGGGAGATGAACAGGTGTCTGAACAGGTGTTGGAACAGGTAAGACAGGTGTGGAGGGCGCGGTGTCAATAGTCGCGGCCTGTATGGGGTTGTGGTCGATGTAGAGAATGGCATTGGTGAGGGAAATTGGACACCTGTAGATGCAGAGCCAGTATTAGCCAGTATTATGCCACGAGAGGCAGTGAGAGGCCGAGGCTGTGATGCGTGGCGGCAAGGAGTTGTTGGTGGCACTAAAACACTGTAGGAGGCGGTCAGAAACGACGGTCCGAGACACCACTGCTACCAAATGTTTGTTACCCGTCTCTTGATGGTGGAAGGAAAGTCTTGGAGTAGCTATTTACGGCCTTTAATTGTGGAGCACAGAGATAAGATGTTGCCTGTCTAGAAGTTAGCCCTCGACTGAATGTTACATACAGTATGTTTTGAGTTGGCTGGTCAAGCCTGGGAACGGCTGATGACGTCTGCAGTTCTTGGATACAGTGGGGGCACACAGTGGGGGGCATATATACATATACATAACGGGCATAATACATACATATAAAGGGAATGGTACATATATACACACGTGTATATATATTATATAATATATATATATATAGAGAGAGAGAGAGAGAGAGAGAGAGAGAGAGAGAATTCTTTTGTTTTTATTTTCACTTTATATTTCTTTTTAATCTTTTTAGAATGACATTATTAGAAAAGATTACCCAGTTTAGTAACCCTGAAACTAATAGCCTAGTAGACAAATTGCTAACCTATGCTAAAGCCTAAAGATACAAACAGCCAAATCTACTCTAATGGTAAAAATGCACCTGCCTATACTCCAACCTCCTATGTATATCGCCTCGCACCGAAGATCCCGGTCGGTCATCGTCGTGTATCGTCATATGACCTGGTAATCTTAGCGGTGACTTAGCGGTAACTTATCGGTTCCGCAGCATGTCGTAGCTTGTAGCTTGTTGTAACGTGTTGTGGCTATGTCTTGGCGTGACCGTTATTTTTGAACTGAGGGATGATCGTAGTGTATTGTCAGGATAACGTGAAGCTTCCGTAGGGTGTCGTGGGATGTTGTGGCAAAGTCATTCTGTGTCTTAGCACTAACGTGACTGTGTCGTGAAATGGCCGTTTAGGGCTATCGTTTGCGTTATGATCGTGGCATTTCACCAAGATCATACCTCGAGGATAAGATCGCGATGATCGGGGCCGTTCTCGAAGATGAACTTGAATATGGGACACGGGCTTTAGAAGATAAAACCAGAGTAGTTTTCTGTTGACTTTGTAGACTTTCTTACACATCAGTCTGTGGTGACTTATTTTGCACTGCAGACTTTAATATTCCCCTACATGATATACATAAGGTGAATACTGTAAAAAGTCTGAAAACACAAGAGAATCAAAATGAGAGAGAGAGAGAGAGAGATGTAGGGGAGGGATATCCTACAGTATAATTTGCCCTTCCTCTATGTTTCCAAACCGAGTCCCTTTGTATGTCCTGATAATATGGATATAGGGTGCAGTTAGCACATAACAAAATACTAACGTGCCATATCCAGAAATAAACTGATAATGAAGGGATGCGGTGGCTTAATCGGTAGAGAAGTGGCCTGCAGTCCTAATGGACCCAGGTTCGAATCCCGGCTGGGGCAGGGAACAATTTAAGGATCTGAATTTCTTCAAAAGCAGACTTTTCTGATCTACCAGATAACTCGCCGACATGTCATAAAAGTACTTCCGTTAATACCAGTACGCTAGTCCTGTATGAGACAGCCCTAGCACGTATTCAATATGGACGGTGGGTGTTAGCGCCGGAGGGGTGATGTGGAAATGTAGGAGGACTACTGGGCCCCAAGGAGGACTTGGGAATAGTCCTTGAAGCCTTTGCTCAGAGTCGGACACGTATTAAAAAAAAAAAAACTTCCTTAACTCTGTTCAGTTCGAGGACATTTTTCGTTTTAATCGGACCAGTATCAGATAATTACATTCACCTCTGACAAAACTGAAAAGTTTTACGGACGAGAACACAGCCTAAGGATTGAATGTCGTGGCTAATTGGTTAACTGCCTCAAGCATTTGACTGTTACAACACTAAGAGTTCTCCAACGTAACACAAATAAAATAATTTGTAAGAGCTATCTCCTGAATTGTTCTCGTTGTCTGCATCCACTGGGTTCACGACCACATTAGCCTGGGAAACTACAGTACAACTACATCAGCAGCAGAAGCAGCAACCCTATCTTTCCTCCTCCTCATTAATGACAAGAACACTATCTTATATCTCTGCATCATCATCATCAGTATCGGCATCATAATCGTTGACGACACCATCAACATCATCGTCCTCTTGTCATCAGAAGCACCGTCTCTCATTATCACCACCACGTACCACAACTGCTATCACCATCACTATCTTCGCCATCGTCATAATCATATTCATCACGATCAGCAAAAACAACACTAAGTCTCCTCAACAACATCATCACCAACATTAGACCTTTATCACCACTATCACCACTACCGCCATCATCATCATCACAGTCATCCTCACCACTACCATCACACCCACCAGTACCACTATCATCATCATCACCATTATCATCACCACCATCATAGCACCAACAACAACACACACTCTC
>JAGKTI010036212.1:0-11109 GCA_018397915.1 Birgus latro
TCCCACTGACTCCAGTAACTCTTGGTTGTGGGGCTCAACCTGGAAACTTCCTCCCAAGATGGTTGCACTGTACTCCGCTGCAGCCACTCTAGCACTGGCCATAAATCTGCATCCTCTTCAGGTCTGCTTCACCTGATGTTGGCCCTATCACTGCCGGCATTCCAGATCACAAGGCCGGCAACTCAAACTGTCAGCACTGCTATGTACCCGCCCAGGACGGTGCTGCACCTCATAATTGTGCTGGTCTAGCTTCCCGAGCCAGCGTGCCAGTTGTCTTTCTGGATTCTTTAGCATTTTCAACCACTTGAGTGCTGCATGGTCCGTCCTGATGATGAAGTTTGACCCATACAGGTAGGGATGGAAGAAATCACTGCCAAGAGCTCCTTACGGGTCACACAGTAGTTCCGCTCCGGTGGGCTGAGCTTCTTGCTGTAATATGCTACCACATATTCTTTTTCATTCTTCTTCTGTGACAGGACTTCAGCAATACCATTGTCACTAGTGTCACAGTCCAGGATAAATGGCTGACTCCAATCAAGGTACAGCAATACTGGAGAGCTTGTCAATGCATGTTTGAGTTCGTCAAAGGCTTTCTGAGTCTCTGCTGTCTATGCAAACTTCTGTCTCTTCCTCAACAGCTTGTGCAGAGGTGCAGCTATCATTGCAAAGTCCTTGACAAAACGCCGGTAGTAGGTGCACAAGCCAAGGAAACTCCATAGCTCCTTCACACACGTTGGAACCGGCCAGTTTTCCACAGCTGCCACCTTCTCCGGGTCAGTATGGACGCCGCTCTAGCCTACAATGTGTCCCAGGTACTTTACTTCCTTCTGAAACAAGTGGCACTTCTTGAGGTTCAGCTTCAGGTGCACTGCGTGGATCCTGTCCAACACCTCCGACAGCCTCTCTAATTCAGGTGCACTGCGTGGATCCTGTCCAACACCTCCGACAGCCTCTCTAATTCCAGGTCGAAAGTCCGTGCAAACACAATTACATCGTCCAGATAGATGAGGGCCGTCTGCCAGTGGAGGCCTTCCAGAACGCGATCCATTAGACGCTCAAAAGTAGCTGGGGCATTGCATAGGCCAAAAGGCATCACCTTAAACTGCCATAAACCCTGCTTATGAAAAGGCTGTTTTCTCTTTGTCCTTCTCTGCAACCTTGACCTGATGATATCCTGCCTTCATGTCTAGGGTGGAGAACCACTTAGCACCTGACAGAGCATCCAGGGTGTCATCAATTTTGGCAAGGGGTATGCATCCTTCACTGATAATCTACACAGCACCTTTCTGAGCCATATTTCTTCCTTACCAGAACCACTGCTGACGCCCAAGGACTGTTGGACTTTTCTATTACCCCTTGACTTTGGAGATTCTCCATCATCTTCTCCATTTCTTGCCATTGGGCTGGCGCCATCCTCCACACTGGCTGTTTAATCAGGTGGTGATCCCCAGTGTTTATACTATGCTCCACCAGGTCAGTGCACCCCAGGTCTAGATCTCCAGTGAAGAAGACATCAGCAAACTTCGTCAGCAACTGCCTCAACTTCAGCACTTGTGAGCCATCCAGGCATTGGCTACTCATTGAAAATAGGTCCCGTAGGTGGTCTGGCACGTATCCGTCTTCCTTGACTATGCTCCTTTTACAGGCCTTCATCTGATGCCACTCAGGGTCCACCGCCTGGCACAGTCCCACATTTTCTCCTTTGTTGATCTTAAGTGGCTCACAGGAGAAATTGGCCATCACAACTGGCACTTCATCTGCACTTGTTTCCACCAGTGTTCTCCCCACCATCACTCCGGCCTTCGTCTTGCACCATACATTCAGCACTACTATACAGCTGTCAACAGACCCACTCACCTTACATTGGCGCAACAATTCTGATTTTGGGAGTATCACTTTAGTGCGGAGCACCCTCACCTCGCCACCAGAACTGGTATGTTTCACTGCCGTGACGGGAACCGACTTTCCTCGAACCTTCAGCTTCATGGGGTTGAGGTCCAGCTCACACCCCATGGACATCAGATAGTTAAGACCCAGAATCCAAGGATCCTCCATGTCGGCCACGTAAACTGGAAGAGTAGCCTTGTGCCCTGCCACTTCAATCTGGACATTCAGGGGTCCCTTCAGTTCCACACAGTGCCCAGTTACACCACCCAATTGTTCCGATGACTCAGGCAGATACCGATGATGTAACACATCAGGCCTCACAAAAGTCTGCTCTGAGGCCCAATCAATCACCAGGGAACACTTCTTTCCATCTATCCTTCCGTCTATTCGCACACTGTCAATTGCTGTTCTCTTGCATTTTCTCGGCGGTGGGGCTACTTGGGACAAGCTGGCTGGTGGCTGCCCCTTCACACCAGCCTCCACTAGCTTTCCGCTTCTTTCTGGTCTTCTGCAACCTTCTTATCATCTGTTTTCTTCTTCTTCGGACACGCAGAACCGAAGTGTCCCACCTCACTACATGTCCAACATGCTCTTGTTACAAATGAAGATTTCCTTGAACTACTCTGTTCTTGCTCCTTCTTCCATTTGCGACAATCCTCCTTCTTGTGCCCTGGCTTCCCGCAGAACCAGCAACCTCCACTGGTCTTCTCCTGTTCCCTCTTCCACTTGAAGTAGTCCTCTTTTCCGTGTCCTGGCTTCCTACAGCACCAGCAACTTCCCTCAAATTTTTCCATTTCATATACCTGCCCCTTTCTTGCCTTGAATCCTGCACTATGAGCTGTCTGAAAAGTGGATGTACTTGACCTGACATAGGACTCAAACTCTAGAGCCCTGGCAAGTGCGTCTTGCATACTTCTGGGTTGTGCCTGCTTCACCTGCACTTTCAACTCTGCACTGTCAAGAGCATCGATGAACTGGTCCTTCAGTAAAGTACCCAACAGGCTAGGTGTTGCTCCAGGGTATGCCTTATATGCCATGCTCTCCAGGTCATGAGCAAGCTCCTGTAGGGGTTCTCCCCGAGCCCGTATACGGCTCCGGAATCTTGCTCTGTTAACCTCAGTCTGGTACATGGTTCCACATCTTCGTTCCAGCACTTCTACTAGGGACTGATATCTGTTCCTCTCCATCACTGACATCTGCCTTGTGTCTACTTGGCCGAGCGCCACGGGACATTACAGAGCGCTCTGCTGGTAGACAGAGTTGCTCGGCGAGCAAGTTTTTCCGCCGCCGGGCAAAGAGAGCGAAAGAATGAGGTGGATGGTGTGCTCCCCCGTTTGTAAACAAGGAAGATGGCGACCACTTCAGCTTCATACTACAAGTGCTCCGACTGTGGACTTTTTTCTCTCTTATGAGGAGGTTAAACTCCACCAAATTCGTTGTGTTAAGTAATGAAACATTAAAGATTCATTGGGTATTGTGACTAGTTTATAAGTTTCTTCGTAATACCACTCTGAACGGGTTAGTGACGAAGCACCTATCTCTGAGCTTAGACGAAGAATAATGCATCTCATTATCATCACGTATATAAGAATGATTATTAATGTGTTAAATGTGAGTTTTGTTGACACTTGAGCATACAAACTTTATCAAATAAACTACTTCAGTCAATGCTGCCACTGCCATCTTTAATGTTTTGGTCGGTCAGCTGATCTGTGTCTACTTGGCCGAGCTTTTTTTTGCTCGATCTGCAGCGCGTGGTATTGCCCAAGTAGACACAAGGCTGGCCCAGAATTTCCATTGTGGTACCCTTAAGGCTAGTAGCAAGCTGCACTGCCTTCTGCCTATCATCCCAGCCATTCTGATCCGCAAGCAACTCGAACTGTGCACGGTATGCTTCCCAAGATACTCTACCATCAAATTCCTGAGGTTTCTTTTTAATTGGACCCCCAATGTAGCCACGCACTTCACTGGTTAGGGGTCTAAAAACTGGAGCTTCATAATTAAGGCCAGGACTTAAAACTTCCACATTCTGTACATTCTGATTATTCAACACTGTAATGCTACCTTTAGATGCTGGGATCCGTCAAGATTCACCATACACTGTCCATTACTTTCATATGCTCCCTGTACACTAACCTGAGGTTCAGCAGTGGAATATTACTCTACAGCCTCCATTTTCTCACTAATTATCTTTACATGGTCAACTACATGCTTCAACTGACTATCTACATGCCGTCTGCACTCCGTCACTATTTCCTCACTAATTGTCTTCAACTGGTCGTCCACATGCTGTTTACACTCCATCACATTATTGCTTACCTCATACATTTGTTGCTCTAGCTTGGCATCTACTTCCTCCTTAAGCTGTTGCTGTTCTTCCTTTATTTCCCCCATGAATGTATCTAGCTGTCCTTGCACCCTCGGTTGTACTTCCCTCTGTTGCTCCTGTAATGCCACATCGTTCCTTTTGTTCTTCACGTTGCGCCTGTAGTTGTTCACTCTGTGCTTGCAGTTGTTCCTTGAGTTCTTTCTGTCTTTCACTTTGCGCTTCTAGTTTTTCACTCTGTGCTTGCAGTTGTTCCTTGAGTTCTTTCTGTCCTTCACTCTGTGCCTGTAATAATTGTTTTTTGAGGTCTTTCTGTGAAGCTTGTAATAACTTCATCATTGCAGCCAGGGTCACCTCCTCCTACAGCCCAGCTCGGGATCTTGTCTGCACACCACCTTGCTCCATGTCGAAGATTAGACTCACTGCAGCCCTGAAATTATCCACACTCCTGACATCAGTGTTACGTCCCCGTCCCCACACTACCACAGGCTCCAACAGCAATAGTGCACTTTGCCCAGTGAGCTGTTCTTCCTATGGTCAGCCTGTACAGCACACAAGATCAGCTGAGGCGAAGATAAACACTGGCTTCTTAAAGTTTACTCTCTTTATTATCCAAATAATTCCACTTAATGTTTTCCAACTTCACTTCACTATTCACACAAGCACTGGAGCTATACGAACTTTACGAACTGCAATTACATTTACTGCCAAACAACACTGCTTTCACAAGTACCGAAATATACAAACTTCACTGACACCTCACCGACACCCAACTAAACCTCACTCAAACTGACTGAGGCCCAACTAATCCTTAACACTGCTAGTGTCTCATCCCCTTCCTTATATAAGCTTGCATTACTCGAGAATGATCTATTTCTCCACAGTTCTGGTATGTGCTGGTCCTAACCCGCCCCTAGCGACACAGTTACCAATTAAGAGTCATCAAACATGCCAGAGTCTTCTTACATTAAATAACGCTCTAAATCATTTATAAACGGATAAAATTACGTAATTTAACGAACAATCACGTAAATAAAACTTTACAGAGAAAAAGAGCATAAAAATTAATGGAAAACTTACGAAATAACTACACTCACTAACAACAGGCAATCTGGCAACTCTGACGTACCGTCAAATGCCTAGAATCAGTGAGATGCTTCTCGACTTCCCAACTGGCAAATCTTGCTTTCGTAACGATATTTTTCTTTGTGAAATATCTACACTGCTGTGTGAAACTGAATCATGGTAATGTCATATACCGCAAAATAAACATACAAATAAGAACACTTATGTATAAGTAGCGTGAATTGTTTACATTTATCATAAACGGAAATTTAAAATATTACTGATGGCACGAGATGGCAACTGCCCTTTCAGTGGTCCCAGGTCCTATATTATTTAGTTGTGCCACATTTAGTGCAAGTTTGGTTCTTAATACATAGTTTGTTCAGACTGTCAGTTATGCCTAGTGGTTATCTTGTCTCATTCAGTCTCTGTGTGGGCAGAAATTTAATTTTGAGTAAATACTGGGTCTCAACATTTTGCTCACTCCCTTCACGCATGCGCTCCACAAGACAGTCCCGTGTTTATTTTTTTTTCACGAGAGATTTGTTTTCAAACCAAACGCACGAGGACTAATGCTTAAAATAATACAATTTAGACTACTTGTGGTCTGGTTAGGTTAGATGAAGTAAGGTATTGTAATTGCTTTGGAGGGTCTAAGGGGCAACATGGGACTGACTTGTGGCGCGCATGAGTGAAGTGAGTGAGCAAAATGTTGAGTCCCAGTATTTACTTAACATTAAATTTCTGCCCACATAGAGACTGAATGAATCACAATACCCACTAGGCATAATTTACAGTCTGAACAAACTATGTATTAAGAACCTAACTTGCACTAAATGTAGCAGAGATTAAATAATATAGGGCCACTGAAAGGGCGGGTTGCCACTGCATACCATCAGTGATATTTTAATTTCCGTTTATGATAAATATAAACAATTCACGCTACGTTATATATACGTGTTCTATTTGTATTACTTATATTACGATGTACGACATGACAAAGAAAAATCTGCTTTTTAAACGGCGCGGGGAATGTGTTTGTCCAAATCGTGGAGCCATCTAGCGGAACACTAGGCTTTTCAGAAGCACCCCATTGCATTACCATGGTGGAAGCCGCATGTTCGCTGTGGAGATAGCCTCTCCATACTATAGAGGTCAGTGATTCCAACCCATATCCATTGGGAAAACAGAACAATTCTCTGCCAACGTGGCCATCATCATCATCATCATCATCATCATCACTATAAGCATCACTATTCTGTATAACGCTGATAATTTTAATAATAATGATAATAATACTACTACAAATAATAATAATCCATCCATCCATCATCTGATTGTATGTTACCCTATAATGGAGCGTAGGAACCCTGTGCTAGGCAAGATGGTCCTGACATTTGAGATGAGAGTGACCAGCCTCACTCATCCCTGAGTGGCATTACTTGAACAATAAACCCCAACCATCCCTTGGGTATAAACCTACATAGGCTCAATCCGATTGGAGCGCATTAATTACCCACTAAACCACCAGGCGCCATAATTTGGTTATATGGTTACTACCCAGCATAGTAAATGGCTTCCTAGTGAACAGGAAACCATTTGGTTTGTCACTCAGTGTAGAGTCACCCACAGGCAGAAGGAAGAGGAAAGAATGAAGGAAAGAAAGACAGAAGAGGGAGTGTAAAGTCACCCGTAGGCAGAAGAAAAAGGAAAGAATGAAGGAAAGAATTACAGAAGAGGAAGGATGGAAGAGAGGAAAGAGCAGACACCCAAAGCAGCACTACATCGAGTGAGTGGATGGTGAGCGCCCCCACCTACCTCACTAATAATAACGATAATGATGATGATGATGATGATGGAAATAACAACAACAAATTATCACCATCATCATCATCACCATCATCATACTGTAAGAACAATAACAACAACTTGAAGAAGGGTTGATGGACTGGTCAGTATGGTGCAGACTGGATAATAATACTGCTCCTTTTTTAAAAAAAAAAAAAAAAAAACAGTGAAGGAATGGTGAATTATTAACTGCGATTTATATAGGGAGAATATCACAGCGATTTATTTAACGAAAAACTTGTCGAGAGGGGATGATTACCTGCTAATTATTTCAGTATGGTGCAGACAGGAGAATAATACTGCGGCTTACGTAAAAAAAAGAAAAAATGAAGGAATGGTCAGTTATTAAGTGCGGTTTAAACAGGGAGAATAACACAGCGATTTATGTAACGAAAAACTTAAAGAGAAGAGTTGATTGCCTGCTGATTATTTCTGTATAGTCACTGTGATTTATGTAGTAAGAAGAAAATAACAAAGAATAGTAATAGCTGTTGAAAGATTGCACCATACTACTCATCGTGATATTGCAGTAGATAAGATTTTAGGACAGATCACTACGGTGACACTGATAATGAAAAATCGACCAAAGAATAATTACTTTATAAATTACAGATGATGAATTAAACATTATAGTATTAGAGCAGCCAAAATTGAACCCCTGTACAGAAGAGACTGCTACTGTTTTTATTATTATTATTATTATTATTGTTATGATGATGATGATGATGATGATGATGATAAGGATGATGATGCTGGGTGAAACTGAAAATGAATACTCCGATTATACATTATAGCTGATGAATTATAAATTATAGCATTACTAAAGTCAAAAATTCATACCAACGTAGAGATCATTACTCCTTCTGCTTCCTCTTACTCTTGTATAATGAAACACTGGATTATAATGTTCTATAAAGAGTTGATGATAAGTCGATAGTTGTGATCTAAGTTTTGTACATCTAATCAACTAATCCTTTATTGTGTCATCAGGAGAGGCTAGGCTGCTTAGTCCTGATATTTAAAGCGAGAGTGAAGATTAGTACCGAGATTTATCACTGCGGCTTATAGGATGAAAAACTGGACGAAGCATTAAGAAACTGGATGAGAAAAGGGTGGTTAGATGGTCATATGGTGTGACAGTGAAGGCATTGTTTTATTACAAGGAATCATTTAGTGCTTGGTACATAGCGAACACCTAGACGAAGAATTATGGAACGGAATGAAAGGGGAATGGTCAGATGGTCATGTGGTATTACAGCAGGCGGGAATTGAGTATCGTGGTCACAGCTGTGGCTCCTATCATTTATAAAAAAGAAAAAAGAAAAAAACGAAAAGCTGTTATACTGGAATAATGGTAAGCTGGTCATAGTGATGTTCCAGCAGAAATTTTTGCCTCTGGTTATAGAATGAAAACTTAGAAAATAATAAAATAAAATGATCTGCTTATATTCTAGGTACAATGAACTGGTCTTCGGGTGTTAGAAATAATGTACTGTACCTAGAAAATTGGTGAGGGGACACGTGATGAAACCTTAGATTTCAGTGTTCACCACCAGCTTTGGTTCTCTTCTTCTTTCACTGATCCACCTGGTGAACAAGCCTACATCTTTTCTATCCTTAATGACCTAAAGCAGCTCGTACAGCACCCTGTCTGTATTCCTGACCGCCTTGGAGAGAGCTCCAACATACTTGACCTCTTCCTTACAACTAATTCTTCTCCTTACACTGTTAATCTTTTCTCTCCGCTGGGCTCCTCTGATCACAACCTTATTACCTTAACCTGTCCTATCGCTCTGGTACGGCCTGTGGACCCTCCAAAGAAATGTCGGTTGTGGCACTTTGGAGCTGCGGATTGGGAGGCCCTCAGGCAGTACTTCTTTGATTTTCCCCGGAATAATTATTACTTCCATGGCCGGAAGCCATCTGAGTGTGCCATGTGCATTACGATGGTTATTCTTTCGGGCATGGAAGCATACATTCTTTTCTTATATCATTTGACTAATGCAAAAAAACTTGGACTAATCACGCTTGTTGTAATGATGTCCACAACAAGGAAAGGGCCTACAAAAGGTACTGCAGCCAACCCACTCCTGAATATCATCTTTATATTTCTGACCGGAATCGTTCTTAGGTTGTTCTTTGCCCTGCTAAAAATAATTTCATCCGCATTAAATGCTCTGAACTCTCCAATTCGAATTCCTCCCGGTCCTTCTGGCACCTTGCCAAAAACCTTTCTAACTACATTACCTCATCATGCTTCCCTCCTCTTTTCTTCACTGATGGCTCTGCAGCTATTTCTTCTACAGATAAAGCAGAACTCTTCACTCAGGCTTTCTCCTCCAGTTCCGCCTTAGACGATTCAGATGCTGTTCCTCCATCTCTGCTCCCCTCTAACTTCCTCATGGCTGACATTAAAATTTCTTCAACTGATGTATTTCCTGCCATCACTGGCCTTAATACTAACAAGGCATATGGGCCTGATGGAGTCCCTCCTGTTGTCCTCAAGAACTGTGCTTCTGTGCTTACACCCTGCCTAGGTAAACTCTTTTGTCTTTGTCTATCAACTTGTACCTTTCCTTCTTGCTGGAAGTTTGCTTTCATTCATTTCCAGTTGCTTTAACATCCTGTATTTCAAAGGTTTTCGAGTCTATTCTTTAAAAAATCTTAAAGCACCTTTCCTATCACAACCTTCTTGCTGATCGTCAGTATGGTTTCCTCCAGGGACACTCCACTGGTGATCTTCTCGCCTACTTTTCAGGACTCCTGGTCATCTTCCTTTCGGGACTGGCGAAAGCTTTGCCACTGCACTTGACATCTCAAAGGCTTTCGATCGAGTCTGGCATAAATCTTCAATTTCCAAACTACTCTCTTATGGTTTCTATCCTTATATCTGTGCCTTCCTCTCTAGCTTCCTCCCTGGTCATTTTATAGCTGCTGTTGTAGACGGCCATTATTCTTCTCCTACAGCTATCAATAGTGGTGTTCCTCAGGGCTCTGTCCTATCACCAACTCTCCTCCTTTTATTTATCAATGACCTAAGCTGTACATCTAACCCTACCCATTCATACGTTGATGACTCCATCCTTCACCTTTCCATTCGCTTCCACAGCGTCCATCTCAATAGTTGCTTCAACAAAGAAGAGATAAGGCGATGGCACACCTAATGTCTGACTAGGTCATACCTCTGATTGGGGTAAAAATAACCTTGTTAATTCATCAAAACAGTTCGTACATCTATCAACCCAACAAACTCTCCCACAGGCGTACTCTCTGATTTTTAACAATATCCATCTCAATCCTGCATCATCTTTAAACACACTTGAGGTTTCATTCTATCGGGATTTTTCTCGGAACGAACATATTACCTCTCCTGTAAAATCCGCTTCCAAGAGACTGGGTGTGCTAAGCCAACTCCGTACCTTCTACACCCCTGCACAGTTGTTGAACTTATACACGGGTTTTGTTCTCCCCTGTGTTGAGTACAACTCTCATGTGTGGGGAGGCTCCCCACACACAGCTCTTCTTAACAGGGTGGAGTCAAAGGCTTTTCGTCTCACTAACTCTCCTCCTCTTACTGGCTCCCTTTAATCTGTGTCTCTTCACTGCATTTTTGCATCTTTATCTCTTTTCTGTGGCTACTTCAATGGTCACAGCTCCTCTGGACTGTCTGCTTACATCCCTCCACCACTACGGCGGGAACATAACATCCGTCCAGCAACAAACTCTCATCCCTTTTCTGTCCAACTCCTTAATGCAAGAGTTAACCATTACTCCCAGTCCTTTTTGTATGCAACAGGTCAGCTCTGGAACTGCCTCCCTCTGTCTGTTTTTCCTACTGCCTACGATTTCCAGTCTTTCAAATGCAGTGTGTCCAGGATCTCGAAATGATTGGATCTTGAATTTGGCTCTCTCTTGTATTGTCTTTGTTTTTTCTTGAAGGGAGCAATTTGCAGGCCCCTGGCCTTTGACTTCTTCCTCTTTGC
>JAGKTI010036214.1:0-11109 GCA_018397915.1 Birgus latro
CAGGGCGATATGCCACCTGACAACAAGGAAAAAGGTGCCAATATTTAATTTTTTTTTTTGCTTACTCATAACAAATGAATATTATTTTGTAGAAATAAAATACTTAAAGTGACAAAAGAAGTGGATTGGATATGGCAGTTGTGTAGACTGGCTTGGGAAGAGGGAAGGGTTCCAGAGGACTGGAAATCAGGTATTATTGTTCCTTTATATAGAGGAAAAGAGGAGAGAGGTATGTGGTAACCATAGGGGCATTTGCCTTCTTAGTGTAACTGGAAAAATATATGGTAGAATACTTATTAATAGGTGTAGGCATATAACAGAGGAGTTAGTTGGAGAAGAAAAAGGGGAATTTAGGAAGGGAAAAGGGTGTGTAGATCAGATATTTGTTCTAAGATGTTTAGTGGAGAAGTATCTAGAGAAAGGAAAGAACGTGTATGTTGCCTTCATGGACTTGAAGAAAGCTTATGACAGAATAGATAGGCAAGGTAGGTGGAGGGTATTAAGAATATATGGAGTGGAGGGGAAATTGTTGAGTGCTGTGAAAAGTATGTACGAAGGAGCTAGGGCTACTGTGCGAGTGGATGGTGAGCTGAGTGAGTTCTTCGATCTGAATGTGGGAATGAAACAGGGTTGTGTGATGTTTCCATGGCTGTTTAATACATACATGGATGGGGTTGTAAAGGAGGTGCAAGGTAGGGCAGTGGATGTGGGAGTGGCTCTAATGAATGAGGGTGAGGTGAGGAAGATTCCAGTGTTGTTGTTTGCTGATGATACAGTATTGTTGAGTGAAGATGAATGGGAGCTGCAAGGTTTGGTGAATGAATTTGGGACAGCGTTTAAGAAGAGGAATCTGAATAAGGATGGAAGTTTTGGGGATGAAATACTTGAAAGGGTACAGCAGGAAAGGAAGGTTGTTGGTTCACTGAAAGCAGTGATGAGAAATAGGGAGGTGAGTATGGAAGTTAAGAAGTCACTGCATGATAGTATTGTGATCCCTACCCTGACGTATGGAAGCGAGGCGTGGACCTTGCTAGAGGGTAACAAGTCAAGAGTGAGAGCAGTGGAAATGAGTTACTTGAGAGGGGCATGTGGAGTGACATGGAGGGACAGGTTGACGAATGAAGAAGTGGAGGAACATTGTGGGGTGGATATAGATGTGACTGACAAGATCAGGAGAAATACACTGAAGTGGTTTGGACATGTGGAGAGAATGGAGAATGAAAGACTGACTAAGAGGGTGTATGTAGGTGGGGTGGAGGGAGGGGAAGACCGAGGATGAGATGGAGGGATGGAGTTGAGAGGTATATGAGGGAGGAGGGAGTGAGCTCGGGGGAGGGGAGGCAAATGGTGGGTGACAGAGCGACTTGGAGGAGTTTTGTCTGCGGCCACCCTTTGCGGGATTGGGGCGTCAGTCTATAGATAGATAGATAGACGAAAGAATAGTGTTATGCTACGTATCTGAGGGCCAACTGCTTGTTCCTCAGATGCGTATGCGAGAGGTGGTATGTTTACCTGTCACGTTTCTGAGGGTCGAGTTCTCGTCCCTTCAAACACGCAGACTTACAACGGGTTCTTTTCCAAGACCTGGTCAGCATTTCTAGGGAAAGGACTGGGCACAAAAACAAGGCAGTAAACTTGTATACACATGCACTGTAAATATCTTCTCAGAGACAACGATGACAACACTAAATACAATAGCTTCTGGGTTGGCCGGAGACGGGCTAGCACAAGGTTTTATTGAATCACAATCTGTCTCTCTGCCGGCTTAGGGAGAGTATGATAGTATAAACCCAGTAATTATGGCACTTCTCTTACACTGGTGTCTCGGACACACTTATTACAATTTACCACAGTCGTATAGCACTGGACGGCACTGATACACTGGTTAAACTACATTACACATGATAGATACAGATCACGGGTGTTGGTCTATTGCGCACGGGGGTGGGGGGCAGTGTCACACAGGGGGGGGGGGAGGGAACTGAGGTGTCTCTATAGTCAGGGAAACACTCGCAGGTAGACAGATACACGGTTGGTCAATGTGCCTTTACACTAGGGGGGGGAATTAGTAATATAACCAAGGGGCGGCACGATGACTTTTATTAGTGTAGTTCGTAGAGGAATACTATGTTGGCTGATTACTGACGATTGGCGTGCCTTCACACTGGGGAGGGAGATGAGTAATATACAAGGGGCGGCACAAGCACTGTAATAATGATTTCCCGTGTTCAGCACCGTGTGGGTCAATTCACTGGGGGAGGGAAGGTGACGTAACACAACTAGGGCACACTGTGCTCTGTTCGTAATACACCTGCACTGAGATCACTAGATGTCTCGCCCAGTCTCATACACTGGGGTTCTCTGGTCACTTTCACTAAGATAACACACTGAGAGAGATGCACTCGCGTTACATGCACAGTCGAAAATATTCACTAGTCTAAAAGGCACACACTGTTTGAGTCCTTTCTGTCACTGATGGGCTGACTTTTGGTCCCTCAGTCTGGAGGGTGAGGAGAGGCTCGTCCTTCAAGGAGCCCCACAGAGAGATGCGGGGCTTGGGGGTTGGGCCGAAGAGAGCCAACAGGCGGGCCTGGCGCCGGCTCGGGGGAGTGCCAGGTGAGGCCCCACCGGCAGGTAAGTGATGTCCTGGGTGGGCTCCGGGGTGTTTGGGGGCCCAGGGTACTGGAACCCAGGGTGGCTGGACTGCGACAACTGCTGGAGGGCAGCGTCGCCGTCGGGGCCGCCTCACAGGAACCTCCGGCTTGGGGAGTCACCGACAGGACCTGGCACCGGCTGCTCTGCCCACAGGAACTCTGCCTCGGCTGCTGCTGCACCTGCCTGCGTAGGCAGGGTTGGAAGGAACCAAGGCCTTGGATAGGGCCTTGCCACGGTTCCAGGAAAGGGTCTACCCCAGTCTCACCTCCTGCAGGGGAAGGAATGCATCCCGCTCGGCCACAGGAAACAGGGTGGGCCAGGAGACTTCCCTGTCGGGAGCTATCGTAGGAGCAGAGAGTAAGGAGCAGACTGTGGCCAACTCTGCCTCCCCCGTGTGACTAGTGGCCGGCACTGCAGTTCCTCTGTCCTGTTGGACTCCAGGGAAAATGCGAGTCGAGGCTCGCTCTACCCTGTCTGCAGCATGAAGGGCTTCCCCATCAGGAGCTATCCTAGGAACAGAGGGTGAGGAGCAGACTGTGGCTAGCTCTACCTCCCCCGTGCGACTAGTGGCCGGCATGGCGGCTCCTCTGTCCCGTTGGACCCCAGGGAAAACACGAATCAAGGCTAGTTCTACCCTGTCTGCATGAGGGGAAGGAGACTCTCTTGTAGGGGAGGAGTGGACGATGGCCTGCTCTGCCTCATGCCCAACGCGGCTAGAGGCCGACATCGCGGTCCTACGGGAGACAGCAGCGACGGTACAGCTAGTGGCCAGCACTGTAGGGCTGTGGGAGAAAGTAGCAGAAAGGCGGACGTTGGCCGGTCCTGCCTCATACCCAGCACGACTAGTGGCCTGTGCTGCGGCGCTACTCTGGGGGGATCAACTGCAGGTCACGGACAGCTTTTGGCCTGTCCCACCTGATCGACATGGCTTACAGTCTGTATATATCTATACAGTTAACATATACATAATGTTAGTGTTTCATGATAATATTCCTTAGCAATATGATCTTCTTAATTAGTTATTATTGCTATGACAGGATGTTTTCAACACCATCAATTTTATTGGCAGGGGAGACAGCATCTGTTTTACCCAATGATGATTCACAGTTTGTAGAACAACAGGGAAACTTAACAGACACAAAGTTCTCCATGAACAAAAGATAAAGAAACAAACACTTCTGGAATTGAGGATAATGATGCTTCTTGGACACTTTTCTCTGATGTAGAGAGCGAAGATTATTGCTCTGGCATACACACCTATGAAAATTTACTCACTAGGGTTCACAGGTCTGGAAACACATACGCAACTATCCCTTCCCATAACGACAAGGGACTTCAAGTGAATTTGACCAAACAAACAAACACCACGGCTAGCAGATCTAACATCACAGCTCCAACGTCCCCACCCCATGTGTATGTTTACCATGAGGATAAAAATCTTACAAAACTCTCAGGCACAGAAAAGGACCACATATATTATTGTTACTGCTGGTACGAGTAATCAGTAATGGACTTGATATAAATAAGTGAAGAAGGTGTATGTACGTGAGACTGTGTATAGATGAAGGGTTGTTTGTTACTAGAAATAGAATGTTGTAAGAAAAAATACAGAATTAAATGGCATGTGAAAAGGATATCTCTAGTCGTGACATCACTCACTGCCTGTTTGTTTGTAACTGTTTTTTCTCTAACCCAGTTCTTAATAACTATTTAAAGTGTTACTTAGTTTGATTGTTGTAAATACGATTATTGTACTGTATCTCTTATGTAAAGTGTTCATCACTCGTATTACCAAGACATCCCTATAGGACAGTGGTGATTCAGTTGTGATGTTAGATCAAAAAAAAAAGTTGTATGTTTAAGCTCTGGGGGAAAAAAAAGTAAAGGTATATACGCCCACTTAACCTGCCCCGTCCTGGCAGATTTTCCACCACCGACTCTTCCCCAATCCTGGCAGATTTTGATTTTTTTTTTTTGGGGGGGGGGGCTCAACCTCCACTTTTAGTGAGAAACATCGAAAATTCATAGAGAAATCGCCCACCTGAGCTTAAAAATGCCCGATACAGGTAACAGTACCCTCACCTGGCTCATGCTTTATCGGGGATTGGCTCCAGAGGCAACGAAGTATTGAAGGGGTAACTATTCCAGACCACTCATTATACGTATTTATTTATATGATACAAATTTATTTGTAGTACAAGAGTATATTGGTTTTCACACCAAACACATCAACATACATCTTTTGGGGCAACATTACCTGATCGTCATTTCTGACTCTTTCTTCCTTTAACACTACATAAACTTTGACCTCCACATTGTCATCGATTGAGGAATAACTCTGGCCTTGAATTTCGTACCGTGGCACGAGATGTCTTTACTGGCCAGGTCACTGGTAACAGGTGAGTTGCCAAAACAATGGCGTGTGTGGGGGGGAGGTAACGCGGGGTAAGGCATTGTCCCTGCCTGGCATCGGGAAGAAGAAGGTGTCCCGTGTTTACGTACCAAAAATCACGTGTGAAAGTTGAAAAATGTGCAAATTACAGACCTTGCCACTGCAGCGCATTTACGTACGTCAACAGGAGTCACGGTGACAAAACGATCGGACTTACAAGTACGTCAACGGGAGTCGGTGGGTTAAGAGGTGAGATGATGTCAACCTCGGAGACAGCGCCTTGGTGATGGATCAGCGATGAGTAACGATGAGTGAGTTGAGTTGTGGGTAAAGGCTGTCTGGTAGTTGCTGTGTCGTCTGCCCCGTCACCCACACATCAGCGCCTCCTCAAGAAGGGTGGGATGAGGTGGGGGTTGATGTGATTGTGGATTGTGAGTCAGTGCTCTCCCTACAGCTCTGTTTCTTAACTTGTAGTGCTTGTGATTACCTGATCATAGATTTGTAGGCTTCATGAGATGCTTATGATTTCTTGTACAATGTTTAATTGTAGTTTCTTGCTGTATGATGTGAACATGAAGATGATGTAGGCTACTGTCTCGCCTGCTTGTAGATGTGGCTTGTTTCGTGGCAATCATATATACTTGTGGTATATCGTCAATTGTAGAACTGAAGGTAGTAGTTGAGTAGAATTGTCATAGCTGAATGTTGAATGTTGATAAAATCATGGGGCGTAAGTAGGTTGTATTGTAGTTCGTTGGTTCACTGATTGTAGACTGACATAGAAATTGGAAGGTTGGTTGTAACACTAGATCTTCAAACCACTGCTAGTATAAAGTTGTGAGGCATCGTGTGGCTCAAACTTGTAGTAGTTTTTTGTTTTCTGTCTTGATAATGTAGACTCATTTGTAGACTCGTAGACATGGTTCGCACGCTCGCTGCCACCAAATATCATATATCGTAATTGTAGATATAATGTACTGGAGTCGTCGCCGAGCTATTGTAACAGTGTGTTGATTTGTAGGAATTTTACGAAAAGAGAGAATGTTCGTTGTACTTTTCGTAGATGACAAGAGAAAGATAAAGATGAGTCTGGGGTTTGATTGCAGTTTATTGTCTTCAAAGTGAATATCTCAAGAGTAATACTGAGTAATGGTGAGTGAGTCTTACAAGAGGGTATTGAGGTGAGAGCTACTGGCTAACCTGCGCACGCCTCTCCTCACCGTCGCTATTGTCTCCTAAACCCTTTCTGCCCTGTCTCTCCCATTTCTCCTGTATGTGAATGGTTGTGTCACATGTGAGGGCAAGGGCATGTGGAACCTTCTCAAGCCTGGGGACTTTCTGATCAGGCGTCACACTTTGATGTGTATGGAATTCCTAACTGAGAATGTGCAATTATCATTTCTTTTTGCCCTCTCTCCCAGGCATGACTGTCGTCTAACCTCTTTATTACATATATACATTAATAGCTATTATGTAGTGTGTTATGATATTTTAGAGTCCTGCAACCCCCCGCAAAGTCGACAAAAATTCATAGCCACAGTCTCTGTTCGAGGAAAAACGGAAACCAATAGACTCGGCTCACACAGAAATTTTACTAAAACTAGTTGTAATTTCCTCTGTATCAAAGACATTTTAGATGCAGTAACGGAATTGATAGGTCATCTACATATAGTGAGCCATGTACAGCATCAGGAAGTAAACAGATTTCACCGTTGATGGCCGCAGCAAAGAGAGTAACACTAAGGATACTGCCCTGTGGTACTCCATCTTCAAGTGCACGGGCAACAGAAAGCACTCCTCTCACTCGGACCCTTAAAAACGGTTATATAAAAACTTCTGAATAACAATTGGCAAACTCAAGAAGAAAAAGAAACATGCCATGATGCCAGGCAGTGTCACATGCCTTCTCCAGACCGAAGCAGACGGTGACTTAGTGAGGCTTAGTGGAGATAGACTCACAGATAGAAGATTCCTAGGACAGTAAGGCATCAGAGGTAGATCGCATTTCATGAAAACCATATAGGATAGGGGATAAGAAGTCAGCTCTCTCCAAAAACCACACAAGTCTAACTTTGACCATCTTTTCCAAAACCTTACACACACAAGAATTCAGAGAAATGTCCCACTAATTCGTCACCTGTAGGTGGTGCTTACCTGGCTTGGGGATGCAGATAATTACAGCAACACTCCAACAAGCCGGAAACTCACCAGTACATCAGATCTTATTAAAAATGACAAAAAAAAAAATAAAAAAAGAAAGGGACTTATCAAACAAGTGACGTAAAAAAGCATAAGGAATATCATCACAGCCAGGAGAGGAAGCTTGACAGTGCAGCAGAGCACCCAGAGGCTCAAAAATAGAAAAGGGGGACATTACTGGATATGAATGACTCTCTTCTAGGTTAGTTAAAACTGAGGCCACGAGACTCTTGGCATATACGGTAGCGAATCTGGATACTTTTGTGACACACTGGCAAAATAATCAACAAGCAATTCTGCAACACCAAAAGGATCAGCCACAGTCCCACCTGCTGCAGATAAAACAGGAGGGGAGGGAATAGCGCATTTTTCTGACATTTTTTTTTTTAACCCAGTTCCACACCTGAGTTAGGGAAGTCCTCGAATTGATGGAGAAAACATGACTCTTCCAGGACGAACGTCTTGCCTCCTTTAAAACCTGCCTCATAAGAGCTTCCACCCTCCAATATGCTCTCGTAGCTGTAGCTGAGTAGTTTCCAAAATGTTAGATTATACGGTTGTAATAGGAGAGAATTTTCAAGTTGGTCTTGTCATGGATGGCAGAAGAAAGATGAAGATGATTCTAGGGTTTTGATTCCAGTTTATTCTCAAAAGGGAGATATCTTGACAAGAGCAGTGGTGCGGGGTGTTTATTTTGGATAACGTCGTTCCCCTGTGCTCCTGACTTTTCCACCGTGCCTCTTCTGTCTCCTGTCGTGTCGCAACCTCTTCTAATCAGCCTTTCCAATTTGCCTAGCATAATACTAGTTGGGCCATGTGTGTGGGCAAGTGTATAAATCTGTGGTGATCTTCCATCAAGTGTGATGTGTGACTCTCCATGACATCATATTGTGTTGTGTGCTACATTCCCTGGCTAGAATTTCCACTGCCTTTTCCTCCACTTCTCCCGAATTTAGGCACGAGTTTCCTCAAGCCTCTGTATTACATATTAACATCATATTACTATATCTATTATGTAGTGTGTTATGATATTTTAGTGCCTCTACATCGCTCGGTCCCCGCCAAGCTCTTGGACCTTACCAAAGAATGTAGTAACAAATTACATAACCTGTCATAATATATTAATGTCTGGTACACTAACGTACTGTACATGTTATTCATCACAAAATTGCATAGGCACAATAATACTGTAGAAACATAACATTGTTGCAATATATTTTATGGAGTAAAATACATGGTACTAAACGTTGAACATAGAACATTGTATTGTAATGATATAATGTATATATGCATTTATACAATGGTAATTTAATGGCAGGACCAAGTCTACAGAAGTCAACTGTATTAAGAATCAGCCATATGTAATATACCTATTATCTGTATGTATATGAGATATGTCAATATTGTTATATAAAACGGATACATGTGTATTAGTTTTATTATTCATGTATTGTTAGATTATTACTATACGATGTTACTCCATAGTTTTCCTTCTTTTCCTTTTTTTCTCGATTTTTTCTCTTTATAAATGATTTACAATATATAATACATATATTTCACTCTTGGCGATTCACTTGAATGTTTACTCTTCCTCCTGTACGTACTGATTCCAAGTTGGCAATTACTGCTTGCATTCTGCACAAAGCCAATAGTAATATACTAAATATGAGAGAGAAGATTATAAAGACAACTGGACCTGGGATGTATGCATAATATGAACTGAACATACTCATACCCAATTCTTCCCAGGGCTTCATTGTTTGATTGATTACTTGCATAGTTTTAAACTTAGGTGACGTCAACTTAACCCACCAAGTCCCGACCGGTTTTTTTTACCCAGCCTATCCCCAGATCCCGACCGATTTTCGACTTTTTGTTTTTTGGCTGAAACCTTCGCTTCTGGTGAGAAACATCGAAAATTCATAGAGAAATCGCGATCCTGAGGTTAAAAAATGTTTATACAGGTGTCACTCAACCTTACGTTTTCCTTCTTTTTCAGGGTACCTGCCTAAAGAAAAACTATGGAAGGGTTAACGAATTCAAGCTACTTTAAATTACGTATTTATGTCATTCATTTGGTATGAATTTATGTGAAGTACAAGTCTATATTGGTTTTCACACAATAATATAGGCGTTTATAAGCAATGCTCACTCACCCAAAACCTCAGTATATGGCACCTTCCTTTACGACATTACCACCTCATCACTTCTGTTTGTTTCTACCTCTAGCTTCTTTGTTTCTTTGTCCTCCATCTCAGGAATCACTTTCACCGTGAATTTCGTCATTGGAGAGACCGTGGGGCAACATACCTTTACTGGCCAGCTTACTGCTAACAGGTGAATTGCCCAGTTTGGGGGGAGGGGGGGAAGGGGAGGTTAGGAGGGGCCAGGCAGTATCCCCGCTTGACAGCAGGTAGAGGAAGGTCTCCCACATATGCCTACCAAAAATCACCCGCGAATGTTGAAAAATGTGCACACAATGGGCCTTGCAACTGCGTGACGTACGATGCACGTCATTGGGTCTGTCTGCGGAAAAAAGTAGCGACGTGCATCGTACGTCAGTGGGACTCGGCGGGTTAATATTTGTGCTTATGTGCTCTATGCTTATAGTGGTAGATGTGGGTGCCCATCATCCACCCACTTAGTGTAGCAGTACTGTTTTTAGGGCAGCTCCACATTGGATGGCAAGCCAAATGATTTCCTGTAAACTAGGATATCATTGCCAATAGTGGGTGGTAACCTTCTAACTTACAAACACATGTTCCCTACGTGACAACATTTGGACTGGCGGAGAGTCAGTGCCCCTTCCCGGAAAACAACTAACTAAAAGTACGAACAGGAAGCCTCAGACCAGGACTGACCAACAGGTAACGATTGAGGTCTGAGCAATGGACATGGTACAGATTGTGACATGGAATGTAAGGGGTGCAAATGATGAGGTGAAAGAGAGGGAGATTATCCAGGTGCTTGAGGGTGCATAAGTGGATGTGTGTGGATTAAATGAAACTAAATGGAGAGGTGAGAGTTTGAGAGAAAGGGAATATAGATGGGATATATGTGTAAGAGTGGGTGAAGGAGTGCCCTTTCGCGCATGGTAAGTTTCAGTAAGTTTCACGGCTCACAATTTTACTCACCCACGCTCCGCCTGTGCACCACAAAAAATAAAAACACGTATTCTCGCCTTATTTTCACCACCCAAACCTCTATGTATTCGAATCAAACCCACATAATCATATTCGTCGATGTTTTAGTCGATAAGCAAAAAAGAAAAAAAAACTATGAATAAAAGTACATTAGGCTGCCGTGAATAAACATTTCGGAACGTCGATCTCACTTACAACATCGTTGTTCGAAAGTTTTTCGTCATACAGAAAAATATTATTAGAAATTTTGATAGAGAATTTCATTAGCTTTCTAATGAGATGTGTCCAGTTGTGATATAATTTGTAGTTTTCGAGAAAATAACCAAAAAATAAAAAAAAAACATTAAAAATGATTTTTGTTCAGGGAGATCTACCACAAAAGTTTTCTCGCACACCTTATGTTTGTATTACATAATCGTATGTAGAATTTCATGAGCTATCTCGGGGGTCCCCGCCGATTTTTGATACGCCTCATCGTTTCCGAGTAAATCGCAAAAAACTACAGGGTACTCATGGCTGCAGTTCACTTTTATCATGCACGCACAATAACCGCCTACGTAACAACGACTTGTCATTAAATGAATTACATGGTTATGTCCTGTACATACGTAGAATTCACTGATCTTTATCATGGTTCTTACAGGAAATCGATACGTCCAATAGTTTTTGAGTAAATGGACGACAAAGATAGAATACTCTTCCTCGCCCGCAAGGGAGATA
>JAGKTI010036215.1:0-11109 GCA_018397915.1 Birgus latro
AAGGTCAACGTAAACAGTTTTGATCCGAGTTCAACCAAAATTGGTGGAAATGTTAAGGGTCAGACAAGAATGAAGTAATTCGATTTATGTGCAATCGGTAGAAGGTTAAGTTACTAGGAAAAGCCACATGTTTCGCCCCTCAGACCAGCTGGTGGGCGAAGGTACTGTATTGTCTGAGCTTTCCTTCTTGTTATGCTCGTATATGAGTACGTGTGTTTCGATTCTGTTAGCCTAACTGTAAACGTGCGACTGTCTGTTAATGTACACTTACATGGAGAGAATAACGGAATACGAGAAATCAAGACAGTGAAATTTCAAGAAAAATGAGGGAACATTTGAAGAGAACATTACGAAATGGGGAAGCATGAGAAACTGAGGTAACATGAAAATAAATCCAAGACTAAGCAGTTTATCTGGCTGAAGGGGATGGATGAGTGTGACGGGCCTGCATTCAGGGAGGGAGGGTTAAGGAGATGGTTTGTTAGGCTGGGAGCGGCACAGTGATTGAAGCTATTCTTATTATACTCAATCATAGTTGTGCCAGCATGCAGGATGAGGGCAGGTGTGGGGGAAGGGTTTGGAAAGCAGGGGGCGGCGGTGTGACTGAAGCTGCTCTTATCACTTAAAGGTAATGATGATTGAGTAAGGTGTGCCAGCGTGCAGGGAGGACGGGAGGGCAGGCGAGGGGGAGAGTTTGTAAAATAGGGAGCAGTAGAGCGACTTAATCTATTCCTATCATTCTTAAACAATCACAAGCTCGTTCTCTCATTAAGCCCACACTCGCCAACTCGCCTTTATGACACTCTAAACTGTTTCTTGTGTTAACTCAACAAATAAGCAGAAAATAAACAATAAGTTAAAAATGAGCACACCTTGGCCGGTATTCTCATGTAAGTGGGCTCCCTAGCATCTCTTCCTAAGCGATTTATTTTTGGATAAGGATTGTTAACATCCTTTTGTACGTTATTTATGGAAAGTATGGTGATATATGAACGATTAATGTAACAGAAGAGGACAACAACGTGTAATAAGCAGAATAAATCGCTTAGGAAAAGGTGTGACGAAGCTTCCTTAACCGAAATGAATGCGAGCCTTTCTCTTCCCACGGCGATGGTCCAGCCTTTAGATTTAAGTAGTTACGAGTATTCCCTCGTCACAAAGGAAGACGCAAACAACAGTGTATCTGTAGGACTCTCTTCTGCAACGCTAAGAATATTTATAACGAGACTGAAGTTGCTGAAGAAAGTTATACAGAAAACGATGAGTGGGTTCAGACCTAAAACGGTGTCAGAAGGCAAAGTCAGGAAATGCGGTGTATAGATAATGTGCAGAAGTACACTAACGAGCAATAGTTCCTTTACTACCCTGTCGAGAGGAAAGTCCAAGAAAAGGGTGGAAAAAGGTCAGGCACACGAACACTGGCTGGCTCAACTGTCTGACGATGCTTCATAACCTCACACATTAACATGACTTCCAAAACCTCTTACACCAACATGATTAGTTACAGAGATGTAGGTCTACTTATTCTCTCTTTACTTATTTTGTGTGAAAGCAATAACGCAGATAGAGAACAACAGAGGGATATGACAGTGGGGTACTGGATCCAAACAAGGTAAACAGTGAAATATTGCAGGAATAAACTCTGATGAGGCAGATACTGTAGGGGTTGCAAATCTCCAGGGACGATCGCCGCTGAGGTAGTTAGTGGCAATAAACAAATACTGTACCTGGTGTTGGTCTGCAGGGAAGTGGCGGCTGGGGTACTGCGTGGCAACAGAGAGATATTGTACGAGGTTCTGGTGTGCAGAGGCGCTGGCTGTTGGAATGTTTACTGGTAACAGACAGATACCACGGGAAGAGTAAGTCTGTATGGTGATGGCTGCTGGGGTGTTTACTGACGTTAGATAGACACTGTAGGAGGTGTGGGTCTAGTGGGGCGATGGCTGCTGGGGTGATTAATGGCAACAGACAGATATCGCAGAAAATGAAGGTCTAGGAGGGCAATGTCTTCTTGCGAGGCCTTACTTCTCTCCCTTTACCACTTCACACAATTTTTTTTTTGCTGAGGAGAGTATTGCATTACATTTACAAAACTATTACCAGTATATACAGATTACAATATCCCTACTGTACCTTAAGTTTTATTTTCCCAACTCTTATTTGATTTTTTTCCCCCCTAACCCTCCATATGTACTCTCATTCCTTCCATTCATTCTATTTCTTTTATCGTACTGGTTTACTTTTTACCAATGCTATCTCTTCGGCTTTATTTTTTATTAATATGGTGACGTAAAGTAATTCTAGCCAGCATAGGACAGACTCCTTTAAAACAGACAGATAAAAAAATCGATTTAATAATAATGCTTCCCCAGATTATCCTTCATTATTCTATATTTCCTTATCGTTATACATTATATATTTATTATTTCCATCTCTTTACCTTCATCCTTCACTTAGTTACCAGTATTTATTTCCCTTTTCACTCTCCGATGATAGCATTTTCTATAACTATTTTTTTATTTTTTCGAGAATTTTATCGTCAGATTTTTCTTTCCCCTTCCTTATATTCCTTTTTTCTTCCTCTTTCCCCTCTATAGCCTCCACGCCTCGCCTTTACTCTTTTTCCTCTAACTTGGCCTAAACTTCCCATCTCTCCATCATAACTCCCCAGGTTGTAAGTACAGATTAGCATTAGAATACGATGCTAGCCACCGAGAAGTGCTATGGAAAGGATTTAGAGCACCAACACCTTTCCTGTCGCTGAGCTACGTGAAATATACTACAAGAGGATAAAACTCTGGGTCAAATTAGAGAAAATAGAATGTACACCTGCCCCCACCACCACTCCTTATGCCTCTGCCGCCGTCATTGCCTCGGTTGTGTAATGACCACCCTCATTCATTTCCTCACTGCCTCTTGTTACCTTGACCTGTATTCTCGTCGGGTAAGGAAGCTCCCTAACACCTTTTCCTAAGTGATTTGTTTTGCTTGTTAAACCTTACTGTCCTATTCTGTGCTATGTAAATCCTTCACGTATCGCCATACACCGCATAAATATAGTACAAAAGGATATTAACCAGTCATACCCCAAAGTAAACTGCTAAGGAAGAGGTGTTACGGAGCTTCCTTCACCGATGAGAATACAGGCCCCTGTCTCTCCCTCACTATGGTCCTTCTCTCCCTAGCACGTCTTCCTGAGCGATTTATCTTTGGATACGGCTGGTTAATATCCTTCTGTATGTTATTTATGTAGAGTTTGGCGATGTTTGAGACTTACGCAACACAGAATAGAACAGTAAGGTGTAATAAGTGGAATAAATCGCCTGGGAATAGATGTTGGGGAGCTTCCTTAACAGAAAACACGGGCTTCAACCCTCTCTTTAACCTCTTGACTGACAGGTTTCATTTAAGCCGAAGGAAACCGTCTGGCGAAAGAAACCATAAAATGAAACGGACGACATTTTACTGTATGACTTAATGGAGATTTTTTTTTTTTAACCCCTTACCTACAAGGAGTCTTTTCCGAGATGAATAAAACATTTACTTTCACAAATACTCTTTCACAGTCACAGGGCAGTCTTCTCGTGTCGTTAGGAAGCTAACTAACACCTCTTCCTTACCGGTTTATTTCTGATTCTGCTCCGTCACCATATTCTTGTGTGTCCTTTCTATAGGCCGAGGATGAGATGGAGGGATGGAGTGGAGAGGTATATGACAGATGGAGGTGTGAGCTGGGGAGAGGGCAGTGAAATGGCAGGGGACAGGGCGACATGGAGGCGATTTGTTTATGGTAACCCCTTGCGGGACTGAGGCGTCTGGCAATAGACAGACAGATAGATAGTTTACATGCAGTCTATGATGACTTGAAAAATAAGAAGCAAAAACAGGATATTCATAGGTAGTTTGGAAAATAAATCATTTAGGAAGAGGTGCTAGGGAGCCTCCAAACCCTACGAGAATACGGCCATAGGGTCCAATATCCAACCCGTGGCCAACCTGTAACCTGGTATCTATAGCACTTAACAAAGGGAACCAGGCTTGTGTGTTTATGTATTTACGCATTTCTAAAGTGAGGTCTTCGAGTTGGATATATTTAGGCAACGTCAAGCTGTCCTCAGCAAAACAAGTGGTGGCTGGGATTAAGCAATTAAAAGGTTCAAGAATGGTCAGCATCCACTCAGGCGGCACGAGACTTTTCAGCCAGGTGTTCAACAAATCAGCATCCACTCAGGCGGCACGAGACTTTTCAGCCAGGTGTTCAACAAACAGACTTTGAATACAACTATGTTTTGACCGTGAACATCAGAAGTGAGTAAATATAATCAGTGAAAAGCCTTCGCACCAAAGACAGTTGCTAGATGGGTTTTAGCCAATACAAGTTCGTGCGTAAGCAATATTTACATCCAAACATTTCAGTCAGATTTAACCAAGAATAAACTTAAATCATATTCAACATCGACAAAGAAAGAATTTATTGCTTAAGGAACAAACTCTCCTAATATACGACCGACTTAGGAGCAGAACACGGCTGTCTGAGGTGCAAGGTGAATGTTTTATCTACTAACCACCGCCATCCTCAGGAATACACGAAGTAACTCACCAGTATGTTACCAGTAAAGTGCGCTTGGTGAGCACGTGAGGAGCGAGCGAGCGTGCGCCATGTTATCACAATTTCCCTCTGATATAAAATTATGAGCGAAATCCCTGATATTTAATAGCTAGAGCTGATGCCAAAAAAACAGCGTTACGGCGGCAAATCTTTAATTTGATTTCGTAAGTGAGGTGTTCACTGATCAGTGCCAAACACTCCTTTGGTAAATTCGAGATTCCAAGGGGTTCCTACGCCTTTATGGGTGAGTTTTTAGTTGATAACAAAATTAACTGAATGACTGTATCACATACAGAAAGAATTTCAATTCTACTTGAAATAGGAACAAAGTTATCAGCTTCTGCTTAGCGTGACGATCGGGCTGGACTGGGCCAGGCCGCTCACTTCCAAAAGTAACTGAGTAAGCATTGCTTGCTCGCTTCGCTCACTCGCTCGTAATAAATGCTGTACACATCGATATAGTGTAAATCTAATAAGCTCCAGGACACCTTTTCATTCTTTATTTTTGTTTTTTATATTAGGTAAGTTTTCTCATGGTAAGTGGGTCAGTCCCTTCAGTAGAAAGACGCCATTTTAGTGATGCCTTTTTTACTCCTTACACTGAGGGAGTTCATGTTGTGACGAAAACAAAAATTCCACATAATTTCTTCATGCCGGAAGGATTAAGTGTACTGGTGCACATGTATACAACTGAAAGAAACAGTGGCTGTGCGGCCCTTCAGGTGGCAGATGGGAGTTTGTGGCGGACAGCAGGGAGGGAGAGACAGGTGGGGGGGGGAGAGTGACAGTAGAAGGAGGGATTGAAAAGGAGAGACAGGAGAAAGGGAGAGACAGTTGGAAGGAGAGAGACAGAAGGAAAGAGCGATGACAGGGGAAGACAGGGACATAGCAGAGTCAAGGGGGAGAAAACAGAAGTGCCAGAAGAAAAAAAAAATGTACTGTAAATTAAAAGTGGTATCGGTGTTTACATAGGAAGGAAAAATATAAGAGAAATGTGTTTAAACGAGGACACACAACACGAAAGCCCTGAACATTATTTCTTGTAGTTAAACCTACCTGAAGAGAATGAATACCTGGAGAAGCAAGGACAATCTCCATGTTATATATACAGTGACAGATAGTAAGCTAAAATAATAGGAATAAAAAAAATAAAAATCACACGCACACACACACATACTGTATATTACGAAAGAGAGAGAGAGAGACACACACACACACACACATACATATATTACGAAAGACACACACACACACACACACACACACACACACACACGGGTACCGAGTAAATGTCTGTTCGCCTTACCTGTCTGTGTCTGTCTGTACCTACGCCCAACACTGTATCTACAAACCTTAAATCCTAACCTAACCACAGTAAAGCATCTGATTTAATTAATGTTACTGTCTCCTCTATAACATAAAAAGAGGAAGGGACGAGAGGTGTCAGAGAATAGTAATGGTCCCTTTATACAGGGGATGGAATAAGAGCATGAGATAGAGAACTGCATGAAGGTATGAAATCTATATTATGCAGGGATGGGGTGGAGTAAGGTAGTAGGCCTCAAATCAAACAGCTATATGAAGAAATTGGGAGCTATATTTCTCCTGTAGTGGCCCAACAAATGATGATAATTTTGTCGTTGATGATGAAAATGATGCACTGGCAGAACAAGGTGAAGTGGTCTAAGATCCTTGTATGAAGAAGTGAATGTCGTAGGTAAGCAATGTAAAGTCTGGAACAAGACGTTTGGCATAAAGATTGACAGACAGAAAGCAATCCGTCTATAAGTAAAAAAAAAAAAAAAAAATGACCAAGGTTGCTAGAAATGTACCGGTATGACTAAAGAGTAAGAGAAAAGTGAGTGTCTTCAACTTTATGATGGAACCTCACCCCACACCACCACCCCCTCAAAAAAAAAAAAAAAAATGCTGACATGGGCACTTTATGGATTTGGCTTGTCATATAAAAAGAAAATTCTTAGTCTTCATAATAATTTTCAACACAACAGTTTAGCTTAAGCCTACGGAGATCATTTACGGGGGGTCCTGGAAAGATTCCTTTAACTGTCCTGGCGGCTCTGGAGGGGCTACAAAGGGCTAATTTCAACTTGGTCACTCAGTAACTCAGTGACAAAGGTGTTTCAATGGCAGCCCCGTGAGAGTCCGGCAATTACTGACGGGGAAAATGATGTCTGAAGACTACTTGTAAAATATGACGTACAAACTAACGATTGTAGACTGATACAGAACTGAATGGTGAGACTTTATGATAAAATCTAGTGGCTGAAAAATGACAGAAATTATGGGAGGCGATGACTGATGAAATAATATATTGCAAAAGGCTGTACGACAATGAACTAAGGTAATGGGTAACTGAAGAGGTCATTTGTTAGTAAAGAGGGTGAACACTCTGTGAGGTGTTTCTTGGGGCTTTTGACAGCGCGTACCAGTGCACGGACAGTCAGACAGATTACTATAGGTTCGTGTGTGAATACAAGGTACTGGTCTGCAAGTGTGAACAACTATGATTCTGTGTGTGTGTGTGTGTTGAGGGGGGGGGAGCTGTGTGTGTGTGAGCGGAGGAAATACTGTGGCTAAGTACAAATGAGTCAGTGAGAAGGTGAATGTGAGTACGTGGTGTCAGTAGTAAGGTGAATGACCAGATGTAACCAGGTGAGTCAATAATTAGCACCACACTGTATCCTCTCACCAAATGCCAGTAATAAAGGGAATCTGATGTAGTAAAGGGACTGGATGTGACTGGCGAGTTGGACGGAAGAGATACCATAAAATAAGGCAACATCTTACAGATAAAAAGTCAGATATAAAGAGACAAGTAAATAACAGGAAGACTTAAATAAACTGACTGATGGAGATACAGACCCAAACACCAACAGATGGTAAATATAAAGAGAGAAATAATTTAACAGAAGAGAAATTTAGTACACAAATAAATCACATACAGCTTTACTGCTCTTCTGAAAACTTCTGTACCACAGCTTAGACTACGTGCAGTACTTCCCTGCAAAATACCCAAATCTTCTAGCAAGGATACAGTTCACGTCCATCATAGTACACTCACGTTAATCTGGCCCAACTTTTTTCTTTTTGCGTAATATTTGACGTAACTTAGAGGCAGAAGACAACACTACGACCCCATGTCCTTTCCATAACATTTTTTTATAGCATCGTAGCGCAGTGTTAATCTCTTGCTACAAATCAGCATTCAAGATGGAGAGACGGCTCTTTTAGGCCAACAGAGTAAAACGAGTACAGTAACAAACACCCAGACCTTTTCTCACCTTCTCTTCAGCTCTTCTCTTCTCTCACTCAACTTACAGCAACACCAGCGGTCCCTTAGCAGTTCTGTTAATAAATGAAAAGATCCACTACGGCGACAAAGGGAGTAAGAGTTTTAAGGGCAAACGAACAAGCCTGCAAAGTGTCAAGATAATTGGGTATTGAATTAACCGAACCAAGGTGTTGAGAAAAAACGAGGATATAAATTAGACCAAACTGCGTGTAAACAAGGCGGCTGGACTGAGAGGGTAAGACATACATATTCACTAACACAACATCCCCACACGAGAGCGGCCGTAAATCATCCTGTATGTTACTTCACAACTTCCTCCTCCTTACATTTCTTATGCGTATGTGTTACTGATTGAATTCCATTTTATTTCTCGCCATCTTGTCTTCGTTTTTTTATGCTTCGTCCTCTTTTAGACATTTTCTTTTTCTCCTCCTTATCAGCATTCTATTACTCTCCACAGTTTTTTTGCACCCACAGGGGCTGCCAAATGCAGTGTTTCTCCCTAACTGCGTTATTCACTCACTCGCTCACTCATTAAGTTACTGTACGTTCTGGAAGGATGGAGTTCAGGCTTAATGAGGGGGGGGGGGGTATTAGGAAAGTTAAACTCTGCACAGTGGTAGACCTTCACCCGGACCAGGATTTAGGAAAAGTGTCCCTCGCTCTCCCCCACATGGGGTGGCCACAGGAATTCCCGGCCAAAGCCGTTATGCTTGGTCAAAATTTCTTACCTAAGAGCACAAAATATTGCACAGTAGAAGAACTTTACCAGAGCCAGGTTTCAAACAGGGTGGGACTCCCCCGCCCCTGTACGGGAAGACGGTCCCCACAGAGGTTAACGCAGTATTTTTTCCCCTTAGTAACACGAAATTCTGCAAAGTGGTAGACATCCCTCCAGACCAAGTTTTAGCCAGGTGGAACCCTTGGAGGTCGCTCCTCCTCCATTAATAATTAAATCTTTCCTCTTATAACACTGCGGGGGTGAATGAGGCTATCAAAGGTGTTCTTTGTCTTGTTCCTTTCCATTCTCTTCTCAGATTCCTATTATATTCGCATTTTCTCTTTTGCTCTGCTTTTCTTCTCTGCCACAATGTCTCCCCTCCTCTACTGTCACATTCTCTCTCCCTCCTCTTCCCTTTCAGAATCCTCATCGTGCTTCTCGCCTCCCCAAGTCTCTATCCACATGCCAACGTAGGGCATCCTTACCACAACCCACCAACCCATCCATCCCCCTAGACACGCATTACTACTTTTCTCGCCCATAAATACCCTGAAATTAAATACAAAACACCTCCAGCTACCTGTAACCACTTGAATTAACTCCAATTGACACTTAACTGAAAAGTATCAGGTATTTCTACATCACATTAGCAACCTGTGGCAATCATACATATCCACTGTATTATTCTACCAACAACCCACAGCCACCCACCTCCACCCACAACCTCAACAAACACGCCCACTCACCCACAGCAACCCAGCTCCACCTACGACCTTCAAATTTCACGCAGCATCTGCCTTAATGTTGTCTTTACCCATCAATATCCCATCGATTTATTCCCCTCATTCTATCACATCCACCCACCCTCCTCTACCTATGATTCTCAGCCCCTACCAACACCACCATTACTCCTCCATCACCCACTCCCCCCCATTCTCACCCCACACAACAACCCCCAAGTCTTCCCCGCCCAAGATATATGTCCAGCACCCCGCCAGGTTCTTTCATTCTCCCCTCCCCACCATCACTCCCCCAACACCATCCTATTCCCCCCCAACCCAGGACTCATTTCCAGCACCTCTCGTGGTTTTCTTATCCTCCACTACCCCATCACATCCCTTTCTCCCAAGCCTACTCCTTCCCAACCCAAGACTCATCTCCATCACCCCTCCCGGCCCTTTGGCCCCCCCCCCCCATAACCACCAAATAAAGTCCCTCCCAAGTGCCATATTCTCGATGATTTAGGATGTTCCTCTTACTCCTCGCCAGCCAACTTTAGCACCGCACCCTCCCAGTCACCATCCAAGACTCAAGGAAGGTCTTGGTGAAATTAAGAAATATTTATCAACATACTGGGTGACACAGACCACTGTACATTTTATCAGTAGGAAGAAAATGCAGCAAAATAAAAGTGACTTAGGAGAAGGTCTGAATCTAAAGACAGTTGGCTTGTTCACAGCACAGCATCTGTTCTTACCTACTCTGTCCGACATAGAGTAGTTTATGTTTTCATTCTCATGTATGTTTTTATGGAATGTTGATACTTAAAATGCAAATAGGTAGAAAATGGCAGCTCAAAATGTGTGGCTGGTACTGATACTGGGTGTGGTGAGGTGGCAGACCGGTGTGGCGAGCAGCGAATCAGAACGCATACCGTACCTTATGAGGCTAGACCCGCTGCTTGACCGTACATGGTTACAACGTGCCTCTTGCCCTGGGCTGGACTAGTCTTTGGGAAGGGAGAAGTGGGGAAAGGTTGGTAGGAGGAGTGATAGGAAACTCGGAAAGAGAAGGAAGTTCTGTATGGAGGTGAGGGAGACTGACTAATAAGAGAAATTATGTAAGGTATTAAGGTTAAGTGGGTGCATCCGCCATCCACTCACTCGATATTATACTACCATCAGGTGACTATACGCAAAATAATAAGCCAAACGGTTTCCTGTAACCTTGGAAGCCATTTACTTCGCTGGGTGGTAACCATATACCCAATAAGTGGATGCCTGGTGGTGAAGGAGGTTAAGGTACAGTACTCAGATCACACACTGTCCGCTTCAAGGAAGGATTTGGCTTTACTGTTCACATAATTCATCTCCGGAAGGGGGGACTGCTCACTCTCGGCTTAACTGCATAGACTTTGTACCTTAGATCCAATTCCCTACGCTCCTGAAGAGATAATATAAATGGATGATGGCTGGATTAATGGACAGATGGACAGGGTGGAAGTGAGATAGGATGAATTGACAGCAAAGAAGGACAGGTGTGAAGTATACGCGAAGGGAGAGGTGGAAAGCTTGTCTGAAGCAGGAAAGAGAGGAGTGAGGGAGGAATGACAGGAGGAGTGTTGATTGCCACAGGGAAACAGAAGGAAGAGTCGGAGATGCGGAGGAGGTAGTTTATACTGGAGTGCTATGGTAGTTGATATGATGTGTGTGAGAGAGAGAGAGAGAGAGAGAGAGAGAGAGAGAG
>JAGKTI010036216.1:1081-11108 GCA_018397915.1 Birgus latro
GGCAAGGTGGCCGTCACCTGACCTCCTTTTATGGAATTAGAGCGAGGGCGACTGGCGTCCATCTACTCCCCGTGTGCAGCGCAAGGTGGCCGGCTCCCGGTGTGAGTAAGTGTGGCAAGGTGGCCGTCACCTGACCTCCTTTTATGGAGTTAGAGCGAGGGCGGCAAGGTGGCCATCACCCGGTATGGCTGAGGGAGGGAAGCAGCAAGTGGGCGGCTGGTGGCCATCTCTGGGGTGCTGTTTGGGGCTAAAGAGTTAGCTCCTGAACCTGGCGAAGGCTGGTCCAGCGAGGATGTATTTTGCCGTGACTGTGAACTCTGCGGCGAGTTACCTAAGCACGAGAGGGGCGTGCGGGAAAGACGCAGGTGCGCCCGTCTTGCACGGAGCCTGCTCAGCTCATTTCCACTCCCTGGGTATCTCCTCCTGGGGTGGGTGTCTCGCCCAGGTAAGGTCGATGGGGAGCTTCGGTATCTCGCTACGTATTTCACCACGTATTGATGTTCTGCATTTCAGTAAAAAAGTAAACAGTATCAGTAAACGGTAAGAAGTATCAGTAGCAAAGGTAAGCGTTCTTGAATTAATCCCTTCACTGTTCTTGTTACCTCGAGACGGTTCATTCAGCTTGAGACATCGTTTGAATTAACCAGATTACAGTATCAGGTTGCATGCCTGGGACTGACTCTAGCTTGTTGTTATTGTTATTGTTGCTGCTGCACCCCGGTCTGCCAGGCTAATCAGACCCACCGACCACAGCCACCTTCCTGGAGCAGACAGTCACAGCACCTCGCCTGGGTGTGGATAGTGTTCCTTCACATGGTGAGGTGCAGGGAAAACGGAGGAGGCCTAAGTAGCCTCCAGGA
Organism: Birgus latro; assembly: GCA_018397915.1. NCBI lineage: Eukaryota > Metazoa > Arthropoda > Malacostraca > Decapoda > Coenobitidae > Birgus > Birgus latro. The sequence continues at coordinate 1,942 of JAGKTI010036216.1, forward strand.
GGATGAGCTGTGTTCGTTCGTTCGTTTTTGAAGGCTCCAACATGCATGCATGAGTCAGCCTTGGTCACCTAATGGCTGCTCTCCATGCTGCTTGATCTCTGGCAGCTTACCTATTCAGTCCTTTATCCTTGAGAACACACTCAGTGACCTCGTCCCAGGTCTTATTCGGTCTATCTCTCACTGCCCTACTCCAAACATTAACACTTCTCACTTTCTGCATCCAGTTATTATCCCCCATCCTCTCCACATGCCCAAACCATCTCGGTCTACATCTCCTCATCACAACACCAATACGTGCTAGTCCCATCCTGCCCCTCAACTCCTCCATCATAAACATAGCCCCCCAGGCCTTGCGCTCAGGGATGCACTACACATCCACCTTATCATTGTCATTTCTGTACATTTGAGCTTACAAATATCCTCTTCCTTTACTGCTCAGGCATCTCTACCATACAGCATTTCACTCCTAACACATGCCGCATACAAAGATCCCTTAGCATGGCGGGAGAGCCCTCTCAATGTCAGGAGAAGTAACAGCTCCCTGCTTCTTCCAACCACTCTCACTCCACCTCCAGCACATGGGTGTGTGGCCCATTTATTTGGACAAACTCTTGTTACTTCTCCCTCTGTCAGACCGTTTATTATCTCTGGGTCCTTCCTCACTCCAGCCTTAGATGGATAAAGAGATTGAGATGACAATGATTATAAGGATGAATCTGATCCATTGATATATTCTCCAGGAGTACAGTATGTTTTCCTTGTTGTTTTAAAAATATATGGTAATTAGAGAGAAGAGAATAAGAAGCCATGACACAAAAAACGAAGAGAAAACGAGAAGAGAAAGAAAAAAATTACAGAAGGAGTATTAGAAAGAAGGCTTATAGACCAACAACATGGTCCGAAAATTCTCTCTCTTCTAGACCCACAGGAGTGGCCCTGAGGCCTCGCTTTTAGTGTTTAATCAACCTGATGGTATATTGCAGAGGGGTGCGAGGTGGAGGGAGGGCAGCTAAACTGTAGGGGACAGAGTGACACAGAGGCAGTTTGTATGTGTCTACTCCTTTCAGGATTAAGGTGTCCAGCTTTGTTTCGTTTATAAAGACTTCAGCATGCTTGCATGGATCGGTCTTGGTCATCTAGTCACGGCTGTCCATGCTGCTTGATCTCTGGCAGCCTCTCTAGTCAGTCTCTTATCCCTGAAATCACATTCTATGACCTCATCCCATGTCTCTTTTGGTGTGCCTCTCACATCCCTACCCCAGCATTAACACTTCTCACTTTCTGCACCCAGTTGTCATCCGCCATCCTTTCCACATGACCAGATTGCCCCAATCTACCCCTCCTCATCACAGCACCAATACGCTCCAGTCCCATCCTTCCTCTTAACTCTTAAATTGTAAACCTAGCCCCCTCAGGCCTTGCACTCAGGGATCCACTGCACATGCACCTACAAATAAATAAATAATCAGCAATTATATAGGAAAGCCAAACACTCTCCATTTTGTTTATGTGCTCTATGTGGTACGTGGGGGTGCTCACCATCCACTCACTTGATGTAGTGCTGGGTGGTAACCATATAACCAATTTTTGATGTCTGGTGGTTTAGTGGGTAATTACGGCGCTCCAATCGGATTGAGCCGGTGAAGGTTTATATCCAATGGGTGGTTGGGGTTTACTGCCCACGTAATGCCTCTCAGGGATGAGTGAGGCTGGTCACTTTCATCTTAAATGTCAGGACCAACTTGCCTAGCCCAGGGCTCCTATGCTCCTCTGTAGGGCGACATAGGCTGGATGATGGATGAATGGATGGATGGCTTCAGGAATTATCATCTAAAACTGCCATCTTGTATTCCACTTTATGATTCACTGCTTAATAACATTTTGATTACCTAGCATTTGGCGCTGTGGTCATCAAACTTGTTTCATCCACAGACTGGACAACATCAAGCATGTTTGTTGGTGTAACTGACGAGGTCAACGAGGGTTTGTGGACTTGGATTGATGGGCGAGCCAGTGACTTATGGGACAGTTTATGGCGCGATTCTGAACCTGACTACACATCAACCAACGACTGTGGTGTCCTAGATTATTACATCTATGATTTCCCAAGAGTTCATCTCATTGATTATTCGTGTACTTCATCACTCTACTACATCTGTCAGACAGGGGTCCATTCCAAGAAGTAGTGTGCTCTCAGCTGCCATAACAAAGGCACACATCTTCCTGCCAATATTTCCCATTGGCAGCCAGAAATTAGAAAATGAACTGCAATGAATGTACAAGAAAAAAAAAAACATCCTATCCTTATTTCTCACCAGGCTTCATGGCCACGAAAAGAAAAGCAATAGAAGTATGTAAATTATCAACCCAAAACTACCATAATGCTAGAGTTACCATTACTTTCAGTCCTTTATGTATACAACAGGTCAACTCTGGAACTGTCTCCCTCTGTCTGTATTTCCTACTGCCTATGACCTCCAGTTTTTCAAACAATGTGTCCAGGCATCTCGAAATAAACGGACCTTGAATTTAGCTGTTTTATCTTGTTACTGTTTTTTCTTGGAGTGAACAGTCTTACAGGCTTCAAGCCTTCACTTCATTTTTCCTTTATTTAATTATTTATTTATGTGAATTTGACCTAGATATCATTCTTTTTTCTTTTTTTTCTTTTTTTAGTGGTCCTTCACCATATTCCTGTAGGCTATCACCGTAATATCTCTACCGCAACAATAATTGTGTTTATTACATCTTAATATCCTGTTCTGTGTCACTGATGCATACTAAGTTGATATTCAACATGTATATAACGACTGCAAAAGAATATGATGTACTGTGTATGGTGGTAGTGTAATAAGAGAAATTTATCCTCCGGTGTAATATCGAAGATTATCTACCGCCACTGTCACAAGAGTAATAACAATAATTTTTGGTCTCCTTATAATGACGGGTAATTAGTCCCTCAGTACAGCACTCAGAACTTTTTTGTCTCTCACCAGTGTACAGCAGGCGATTGATGTACGACACCGTAATGATCAGAGGCTTAGAGAATATGCTGCCACCACCGCCACCATCCAGCGTAATGCTGGGAATTTATTCCACCAGGGAACATGATGAGGAATTTTGATGTTTTTGAGATTAAGAGAAATAGGATAGCATGATCTTCTTAAAGACTGCGTGAGTAAGAAGATATTAGCACACCTTGCGGGCCACTCAATCTCACGATTAATTCTCCTTAGAAGATGGTATAACTCAAACTCAAAGGGACTTAACCTAAAATTTACTAAATAATAAAAACAAAAAACAACAAAATAACGAGAACAACAGAACAGCTTACTCTTTGGACTATGAATGAACAGGAACAGAAAGACAACTTACTCTTCAAACTGAGAATGACCCTAGGCAGGCTAAGTATAATCAGGAATTAATAATTTTAACCCCTCCTGTCCCAACTGGGACTGGACGGGTTAAGGTGTGCATGGCAAAAAACACTTAAAACTTGGAAAAAAACACAATTAAAACATGGTAAAAACACTATTATAACATGGTAAAAACACTGTTGAATCTGAAGTAATATCTCTGCAGGTACACACAATACATGACTTGTTATACAGTGGTCTCCAAAGTTCACCCAACAGCTTGAGCATAATATAAATACAGTAGACCCTCTCTACAGTACAGTACACTGCATCACTTGGGGCAAACCCAGTCTGATAAAACTGATAATCCATTAAGTCTGAGGGTCCCCCCCCTGAAGTGGGATTTCAGTCACACAATGGAAAATAATTGAGTGAAAGAGCATATTTTAGTACTAAAAAGGAAAACTATGCCCATTTTACACTTGTGTGGCCCATACTTTCACACCCTTGTCAGAGCACTTTATGACTAACCTAAGTGGGTTGAAAACACCACTGCCAGCATTGGTTACTGCACTCTGGGTCGTTCCGCACAAGGGAAACAATCAGGTAGGCCTGCATCATGCGCCTCATGTAACATACAGCATGTGTTAACAGCAAAAAAAGTATCTAGTGGGCCCAGAGTTACCCAACAGGTCCACGTACTTTTTCCCATTTACCAAACGGTATCCAGTGTGTACGATGGCTTGTCCAGGGACCTCAAAGTGCTCGTTATATCCAATATTCAGCCTAGCGGAGTACAGTAAAGTACAGGGTCTACTATACAACTACAAACTGAGAGAATGAGATTGTTTTTAACTAGGGTATTAAACAAGAAACAAAAATCCCACCATATAATTAAACAGCATTTCTTACAGCTGCTGATACAACACCACATCACATTCAAGACACCAGTGCTCCTTGACTTCGATGAAAGGCAACACTCTCCTTGACTTCGGTGAAAGGTAACATGCTCCTTGACTTTGATGAAAGGTAACATGCCTGGCTGTATTCGTTTTAAACAATTTACCATAATAATCACCCTAAAACTTCTTTACTCCTGAATGAACCAGTAAGTGGTGGGTGAGGGTACATTTGTGACTAAATAGTTTACCACATATATCACACTTGAACTTCACCTCTGAATGAGTCTGTGCGTGCTCGGTGAGGTTCTCTTTGCTATGAAATGGCTTGCCACAGTCATTACACTTCAACTTCTTCTCCCTTGATTGAATAAGTAGGTGCTTAGTGAGGTTACTTTTCAAATTAAATTGTTTACCACAATAATAACACCTGAATTCCTCCACTCCTGAATGAATTAGTAGGTGTTGGGTAAGGTTATCTTTTTAACTTATAAACACTTTATCACATTCACTACACTTGAACTCCTTCACTCCCGAATGTATATCCAAATGCCTCGTAAGATAAGATTTCTGGCTAAACAGTTTACCGCACACATTACACTTGAACTCCGTCGCTCTGGAATAAACTACTACACGTTGGGTAAGTTGGCTCTTACGCGGGAACAATTTACCACACCCCAGACATTTGAACTTCTTGACTTCGCCTGAAAGGGTGAGTGTGCCTTGGATAGTCTCATTCACCCCAACCTCTATCTTCACGTCTGGTTCCACAACTATCTCTTCACTTAACTCACTCTCAAACTTCACATGGGGTTCCACAATTATTTCCTCTCTCTGACTTCATATCTAGTGCTTCCTTAATCACCTCCATTACATCATCCTTCCGAGCTCTCTTAATACCTGCAAAACTTTGTCTGTTCTCCACTCTACTTCACCTCACTGTTCATCTTTTTATTTGCATGTAACATGATAAATAGCGAATGTCAATGTCATGTCAAAAAATACCTATTAACCCTAAACACAAGATAGTCAACACAGATCAATAATACTGGATCATATCTGTGAATACAAAAATCATGATTATTAAACAATTAGTAACATATGGATAAAAATGACCACTGCATTCTTCAGTCTTCCCCATTGTCTGATTTCTAAACACATTTGCATTACAGTATACCATAATCTGTCAACATAAATATTTTATCCAGGATGCACTCTTACAATACATCAATGGTTCACAGTTCTTATATGAAATGTATATGGTGCTTCTAACAGCATGAGCTCAAAATATTATATCAGGTATTCTTCAAGCAATAACACAAGGCGTGACCTCACTCATGACCACGCTTAGCATTTATAACTCAAACAGCTGCCTGAAGATCACACTGCTGATGCATCTATTTCAGTCATATGCCTTTAGCTGTGGATACGGGACAACAGCAGCCATCAGACCAGCATATCAATGAACCTGATAACACTGTACAGCACTTTATGTACACACAGCCAGGAGGCACAGCATCAAGATATGAGTCATGCCACAACCCTTACCTTATAGCTGGGCTCAGCACAGTCCACATCGACTCCTCTGCTCCATCGACTGCTGGATGACTTGTACTGTACATCAGGCATCCACGATCCAACTGCTCCCTCACCACTCACCTGAAGCGTAACACTCCATTACTGTACTTTGCCTGATATACAAACAGTAAGAGAGAATTATCTGGACTACTTTACTTGAGAAACGGATGACCAAAAGTAGCAGAAATCTGTGTAAATAGCAGCATCACACTCTGTCTTCCAGAAGTGCAGAGTTTGTGGATAATAGAACAGAAGCATGTCCAAAGATATTTTAATGGGATTCCTTGGGGATATTTTTATCTTGTTCATTTTAAAGCATATTGTACAGTATACAGTGGTTCCAGAAACTAAACCTTTTCTTTGTACATACAGTGACCCCCCCTGTATAAGAGTTCCAGAACCTAACCTTCTGCTCTGCATGTGCAGAGAGGCACAAATATATTTCCAAAGTTTGACGAATACATAGCAGAAAAATCAAACCATCTGAAACACACTGCAGAAGAGATGGGATTTTCATTGTACTGTGCCAGCCGATGAAACGAGGATGTGTCATGTCTCCATTGTTTTTCAATCTGTAGATGGATGGGTTATAAAAGAGAGACAAAGTAGGGTAGTGAATGTTGAAGTGGCCCTACTGAGAGAGGGCAGTGTTTGGAAACTTCCTGTTCTGTAGTTTGCAGATGATACTGTATTGTTAAATGAGGATAATGGGGAACTGCAAGGCTTGGTGAATGAGTGCGTAAGAAACAGAATCTAAATGTGAATGTAGGGAAGACTAAAATTATTGTCTTCAAGAGAAATGAAGTCAATAAATGCACAGTGAGGCTGGATGGTGAGGAAATGGAAAATGTGAGTGAATTTAAGTACGGTACTTGGGTAGTGTAATGAGTAAGGATGGAAGTTTAGAGGATGAAGTCCATGAAAGGGAAAAGGTTGCTGTTTCTTTGAAAGCGGTGATAACAAATAGGGATGTGAGCATGGAAGTAAAAGAAGTCGCTGCATGATATTACTGTGATACCAATGTAATGGGGTGTATAAATGCCAGCGTTGCCCAGTGGCAAAGTGGGGATCCTCTCTCTGGCTCAGTGGTAACGTGCACGGGATACAAGCGTGAGGGCCTGAGTTCGAATCTCGGCCAGGACAGTGATTAATTTATTCAGTTTCATTTCAGTTATTACATTGGTCGGCAGCAGTGTGGGATGTGAGGTAAGGGCCATGAGGGTCATATGTTGTGTTGACAGCCTTACATCCCGGTGGTGGCCTCCAATGCTACGCTACCATGTGGGAGAGCGAAACTGACCAAATTAATCCCCAGGGGGAGAAAAAAGTGATGTAATGGGGTGTATAAAAGCCCGCGTTGCCCAGAGGCAAAGTGGGGATCCTCTCTTTGGCTCAGTGGTAACGTGCGTGCGATTCAAGCGCGAGGGCCTGATTCGAATCTCGGCCAGAACAGTGATTAATTTATTCAGTTTCATTTCATTTATTACACCAAGTCTAACATAAATGCTTGGACCTTGCTGGATGGGCACAATTCAAGAGTGAGAGTAATGGAAATGAGTTATCTGAGAGGAGCATGTGGAGTTATATAGAGAGACAGACAGTAAGAAAAAGTCGCTGCATGATAGTACTGCTTGCATTAGTGCAATTATATTGCAATTGCTACAATTATGTATTTGTAAATGGTTCCATTACTGCAATTATGACACAGTTGCTACAGTTATGTAAATACAATCGATAGCATTACTGCAATTATGTTACAGTTGCTACAATTATGTATCTACAATCGATAGCATTACTGCAATTATGTTACAATTGCTACAATTATGTATCTACAATCGATAGCATTGCTGCAATTATGTATCTACAATCGATAGCATTGCTGCAATTATGTTACAGTTGCTACAATTATGTAAATACAAATGCTTGCATTACTGCTGTTATGTTACAATTGCCACATTTCTGTAACTACAAACGGTAGCATTATTGCAATCATGTTACATTTGCTATGGTTATGTAACTGCAAATGATAGCATTGCTGCAATTATGTTACTGTTGCCACAGTTATGTAACTACAAACTCTAGCATTACTGCAGTTATGTAACAATTGCCACATTTATGTAACTACAATTTGTTACAACCACATTATGTACCAGTCGCATTAACATGATGTAACTACAATTTCATGGCAAACACAGTTACGTAACAGTTGCATTTACACAATGTAACTATAATTGCAGTACATAATGTAACTGCAGTTATGATACCATATTCATACAGTTATGTTACTTTTACAGTATTATGTTTAATTAGCTTACAGGTTGATTGTAATGTGTATATGATGTGAATTAATATGTGATGACAGTATTTACTGTCGTTGATATGACAGTGGGCGTGACTGAGCGATATGTAGCCATAATATGTTATAACACAACACTATATGTAACTACAATATGCAGCTATATAGACATAACAATATGTAAAACAGGTAGTTATGTCTGAGTTCTCCAGGAAGGGACAACCACACATCCCCCTTTGCTAGACAGATCATGAATGCCAAACACTCCTGATCATGGGCCAGAAATATGGCTGACACACACAAACGTATGCACACGTACACCCATACAATTAGCCGGAAGCTAGAGGGAGATATAAGTCCGATATAACACGTGTTATGCTGCGTGTTCAGAGTTCAACTCCTTGCCCTCTGAGTATGAGCAACTGATTTAGGTTCTTTTGAAGACCGGGTATACAGCATCCAGTCAAAGGAACACGGCTCAAACACAGGCTAACCAGTCTTACACGTATATTACCGCAAGAGATACAAGTGCATGACACAATACAGCTGACATGAGACAAACACAGTATTAATAGTCAAGGATTGGAATTGGGCTACTGGACACCAGGGATTTGCAGATGTCTCCCAGATGTGGGAGGTGTCTCGTCAGGTGTGAGCTCTTGGGAGAGGTGCAGATCTCTGGTTGTGGGGTGGATCATCCAGTGTGGACTGTGGGGCGGTGTCGAGGGAGGCTCCTCTTTGGTGGGGCCTCGATGCATCGGGTGGTCCTCGGGACTGGGGCCAAATAGGGCAACCAGGTGCGCAGCCCTGCACTTGCCCCTGGGGGAGGACGGCTCACCAGTGAGCCTGGATGGGTCCTACCCTGGAGTCCTGAGGCGTCCTTTGGTGGCTGGGGGCTGCGGGACTGCCTGTGGTGTCTCGTCCTCGGGGAGTCTGACAGCGGCCGGTGACGTTGGGGCATCAGCTGTAATGCACACACTCCCGGGCTCATGATGGGACCAGTCCAAAAACTCTCCAACAAGGAATCTGTTAGGGAGA
>JAGKTI010036217.1:0-11108 GCA_018397915.1 Birgus latro
AGCATGGAAGTGAAAAAGTTGTTACATGACAGTATTGTGATACCAACTCTGACATATGGAAGTGAAGCTTGGACCCTGTTGGAAGGACAGAAGTCAAGAGTGAGAGCAGTGGAAATGAGTTATTTGAGAGGAGCATGTGGAGTCACATGGAGAGACAGACTAACAAATGAGGAAGTGAAGGAGCGTTGTGGTGTGGTTGAGGACGTGATGGGAATCGTTAGGAGAAACAAGGTGGTTTGGGCATGTGGAGAGGATGGAGAGTGAGAGATTGATTAGGAGAGTGTACGTGAGTGAGGTGGAGGGGGCGAGAGGGAGGGGGAGACCGAGGATGAGATGGAGGGATGGAGTGGAGAGGTATATGAGAGAGGGGTGTGTGAGTTGGGAGCGTGGTAGTGAAATGGCAGGGGACAGAGTGACATGGAGGCGATTTGCTTGTGGCCACCCCGTTCGGGATTGAGGCTTCTGGCAATAGATAGATAGATAGACAGTCGGAGCACGCATTTGCCCCGCGGGACTGGCACGGCTCGCCTCCGATGACCCCGCAGTTAAGGGATTGATAAAAATAAGTTTAGGTCACTAACCTGAGTGGCTCTGCTGGCCACACTTGCTATCCCCTGCACCTCCGACCCTATTCTTCGTAGTCACTGTCAAGATGTGGTTGGCTGGTCCCCTTCGTCGTCGGAGTCAAACCCTTCAAAGTCCATGGAGGAAACGATGGGCATCTTTTTGTCAGGTTCAGCACTGTCTTCCAGGCTTGATTTGTCTCCAGAGGATGGTTGTTGTGGAGCTTCCTGGAAAACTTGAAAAAAATCTGTGATCCACGTTTGTTCCTGGGCATTCACTCTTTCCCTAAACATCTCTTGTGTACTGCCTCACATCATTGGCCAGTAATGCAGCTGTTTGCTTGGCTCGGTCCTTATCTGTGACTTGGTAGGTGATGACGAATGTCAGCCTTTCTTACAATTCCACGATTTCTCGTAGCATGCTTGTTGCCATCCCTCCCAGTGGCCTTTCTTCTAGCTCTCCCTGTTCTTCGCTCTCTTCCTGCAACTAGTGGTCCATCAGTTCCTCGGTGTCCAGGGTGGGGTCTGGGGCAAGAAGCTCTTGTATGTCAGCAGCGTTGAGTTGTTCCATGCCAGCGACTCTCGTTGCTGCCTCCACTGCTTTGTCAACTGCTGTGTCAGCACTCTGTGGCTTAGTCTCCAAGTCAAGCCTGCAGCCTGGCAAACCTTGCAAAATGTTGTGCCAGGCGTGATGCACCGTGGCCTGCATCAGCTCACTCCAGGCTTCAGCAGTGGTATCCATTCCATTTTTGATGGACTGGAGTGTATTGGTGTTCTGATGAGGAGAGGTAGGCTGAGGTGGTTTGGACATGTGGAGAGGATGGGGGATGATAATTGGGTACAGAGGGTGAGAGGTGTTAATATTGGGGGAGGGGTTGGGAGGGGTAGACCGAGAAAGACATGGGACGAGGTCATTAAGTGTGACTTAAGGGTTAAGGGACTGAACAGGGAGGCTGCCAGGGATCGAGCAGCATGGAGAGCCGCCATTAGGTGACCAAGGCCGACACATGCAAGCATGTTGGAGCCTTCAAAAACGAAATGAAACGAATGACTTCCAAAAGTTGATGACAGACTTTGCTTCCCTAGAGTACTTAGTAATTTTATTTTGGTTAATGTCCACTGATATTGTGTGTCCTGAGAGATCATAGTAGTCAAAGGATTAATACTGAAGAGTTAAAAGTATATGCAGGTTCCCAGTTTCTGATTTTCAATTGTAGAACAGTTGTGAGTGTTAGATGTAGTGTAGCCAGCATGCCACATTACAGAGTACATTTAGGAGTGAGGTGAAGAAGCTGGACATACATACAACTGTTGAAAAGTGAGGGCTTGTTGATACTTCTGTCCATAAGTTTTCAGAATGTGCCAAAACTCTCATCCTTTATATTTGGTCATGAATTGTATATAACTGCTCAGCATACTTCACCATTCCCATGGCTTTTGTCTTCATTAATTAAATAAGGAAAGGTAAAGTCTGACTCATATAATGGTTGGTACCTTGACCTGTTACATTGCTCATAATTTCAACTAATCTGAAAACAGTGCCAGAGCCTGAGGGTATGGTTACTTCACATTTACCATTAGACCTGTGAGTTTCTTAGTAAATGCAAATAACTTTCATGTATTTCATTCATAATTTAATATGAAAAGCTTATTACCTTGGGAAGATATGAGTATTATTAGCATGGATAATCTTAAATACACTGATGAATCCAACGGTACAGTACTATAAACACAAATCCTTCCTACTAAATGTTACGTAACTTGGTGGTGGGATGAGGGTGTGGAAGCTGCAGTTAAGGAGAAAAGAAGGCTTTTCTGGGAATGGAAGAAGGGTGGTAACAGGGAGGAATACTTGGCTGGCAAGTGTAAGGCTAGAGGAGAGGTATACAGGGTGAAGTCTGAGTCACAGAGACTTTTACTTGATAACCAAAATTGTGTGGAAAGGAAGAGTTTGATACTGAAGGTAGCAATTCAGGTGAAGAGGGATAATCAGGATATTGTAGGTAAACAGTGTGTGAAGAATAATGAAGTGTAGTGGTGAACGGTGGGGATATTAAAGATGCATGCAGAGAGATAGCTGGTTGTTAAATGAGGAGTTTGACTGGGACAGGGAAGGTTTTAAGCCAGCAGAACCAGTGTTTGGCCCTTGGCCTCTGATTGATGCTGCTACTGTGAGTGAGGCAATAGGCAGGATACAGGTGGGGAAGGCAGCAGGTGTGTCTGGGTTGACTGCTGAAATGTTAAAGGTCTCAGGAGATATAGGAGTGAGCTTAGTCACTGACTTGATAAATATGATTATGTACAAGTGTGTTGTCCCAGATGATTGGCTGAAAAGTGTAATTGTAAATGCTTACCAGAAGGGTGATGCCCTGAAAAGAGGAAATTATAGAGGTATAAAGCTTTTAGATTAGATAATGAAGGTAATGGAGAGAGTTCTAGAGGGTATGATTAGAGAGAGTGAATATTGATGAGATGCAGTTTGGGTTTATGCCAGGCAGGGGGACCAGTGATGGCATATTCATTGTTCGACAGCTTCAGGAAAAATATACAGTATAGGAGAAAGCCTTTGATAGAGTCCCTAGTGAGGTGGTGAAGTGGGCAGTGAGAAAGCTTGGGATGGAAGAGTGGCTGGTTAGGGTGGTTATGGCCATGTACGTGGGTGCTTGCACCCAGGTAAGAGTGAATGGAGATATGAGTGATGAGTTTTCCATGAATGTTGGTGTGCATCAGGGGTCCATTTTGAGTCCCTTGTTTATCATGGTAGTTGAAGCCCTCTCACGTGGCATCAGAAATGGATTCTCATGGGAGATGTCTATCTATCTATTGCCAGACGCCTCAGTCCCGCACGGGGTGGCCACAAATAAATCGCCTTCATGTCGCTCTGTCCCCTGTCATTTCACTGCCCTGCTCCCACCTCACACTCCCCTTTGTCATATACCTCCCCACTCCATCCTTCCACCTCATCCTCGGCCTCCCCCTCCCTCTCCCCCTCTCCACCTCACTCACATATACTCTCCTCATCAGTCTCTCACTCTCCATCCTCTCCACATGCCTAAACCACCTTAACGTGTTTTTCCTAACACTTCCTATCACGTCCACATCCACACCACAATGCTTCTTCACTTCCCCATCTGTTAGTCTGTCTCTCCATGTGACTCCACATGCTCCTCTCACTCATTTCCACTGCTGTCACTCTTAACTTCTGTAACTCTAACAGGGTCCAAGCTTCACTTCCATATGTTAGAGTTGGTATCACAATACTGTCATGTAGCAACTTTTTACTTCCATGCTCACTTCCATTTCTTATCGCTGCTTTCAAGGAACCAGCAACCTTCCTTCCCTTCTGCACCCTTTCAAGTACTTCACCCTCCAGACTTCCATCCTTACTCATCAGTAGCGAAAGGAAAAATCGAACAGGGGGCGGTGTGTTGTTATACATTAAATCAGGATTTCATCCAGTCGAAATCACCAAGCCATGTATTGAAAACATTGACACTATTTACATTCAGCTAAGAAATGAATCCTGTCATAAAATCAACATTGGGGTAATTTATCGTCCACCCGGTCAGCCACTCAACATCGATAACGAAATCTACAATCAAATTGCCGAAATATCTTGTACACAAAGCACGGTAATATTTGGTGATTTTAATTTACCAGTTCCAAAATGGGGAGAAGCCCTATCCTCACACACAGGGTTAGACCTGTATACAAACTTGCAGGAAAGTTCTCTATATCAATTTGTAAATCATCCGACACGTGGATCTAACATCCTAGATCTTGTCTTAGCCACATCAGAAAATGTAGTGAGTAACGTAATTGTAGGAGAAGAATTTAGTACAAGTGATCATCGCATAGTTACATTCAACATTAAATTCTGTGAAGACAGTGTCAGGGCCAGTTGTGAGAAAGTGCCTGACTTTAAGAGAGCAAATTTTATGAAATTAAAGGCAATTATAGGTGCAGGCAACTGGCATCCTATTGTCCAAACTCTAGATATCAGTGATGCTTGGAAATTTTTTACGGAAACTCTCAACAGTGCTGTCAGGTTATGCATTCCAATGCGCAACAGAAGGCCTGCCAAAAACTCTAAACCCAAATGGTGGAACTCCGACATTAAACATTGTCTGAAAGCTAAAAATCTTGCACATAAAAACTATAATACCACAAAGAGTCAAAGTTATAAAAATGATTACGATGCCCTTCGACGAAAAGCCAAAAAATTAATTCAATGCAGTAAGAAAAACCTTGAGGCACATATTGCAAGAATCAGTAAATCAAATCCCAAAGAATTTTTCAGTTACATAAGAAGCAAAAAGGTAATAACTCCAACAATCGGTCCCTTGATCACAGATAACGGAGAGCACACTGATGATGAAACTACGATGGCAAAAATTCTTAATACGTTCTTCGCGTCAGTATTTACAACAGAAAATATACATACGATTCCCGCTGTTTCCCCCATTCCTATAGAAGAGGGCAACATAATTACTGACATCACAGTTAGCGATCGTGACGTACTGCTTGCAATAAACAAATTAAAAGAGAATAAAACACCAGGACCAGACAAAATATCTCCACGTGTATTGAAGGAACTGCAGAATGAAATATCAAAACCCTTGTCTGAACTTTTCAACTTATCACTTAAGAGCAGTAAGGTGCCACATGAATGGAAGCTTGCCAACGTAACCCCAATATTCAAAAAGGGCAACAGAGCCCAACCAGAAAACTACCGCCCAATTAGTTTAACATCGGTGGTCTGCAAATTGCTCGAAACTATTATCAGGGACAAGTTTGTGAAACACTTAGAAACAAACAATCTCATCAAAGATTCGCAACATGGTTTTCGTAATAATCGCTCTTGCCTCACGAATCTGCTGGACTTTTTCAATGATATACTAAATATGTATGATGAGACTAAATCTGTTGATGTGGTCTACCTAGATTTTCAAAAGGCCTTTGACAAAGTTCCACACAAAAGACTCCTTCAGAAGCTAAAGGCACATGGTTTCGGTGGCAGTGTTCTTGGTTGGGTAGAAAATTGGCTGTCTGGACGAAAGCAAAGAGTTGTAATTAATGGAAAAGAGTCAGATTGGATAAACGTTACAAGTGGAGTGCCACAGGGTTCCGTGTTAGGTCCTATTCTTTTCTTAATATATGTAAATGATATTGACGAAGGACTGTGTTGTAAGATTTCAAAATTTGCTGATGATACTAAAATAGGTAACAGAGCAGATACAGCACTGCAAAGGCAAGCAATCCAGAGAGATCTTGATCAGCTGTTTAACTGGGCCCAAGTTTGGCAGATGGAGTTTAATATTAATAAATGCAAAGTACTAAACATTGGCAGTAAAAATGTAAGAGCTAGTTATAGCATGAATAATGTCCAACTTGATAGGGTAAACCATGAAAAAGACTTAGGAGTTATAATAACAGACGATTTGAAACCAAGCAAACAATGTACAGAAGCAGTGAAAAAGGCCAACAAATTGATTGGATTCATAGGCAGAGCATTTGAATATAAGTCCGATAATACCATTCTCACTTTGTATAATTCCTTAGTACGCCCGCACTTGGAGTACTGCGTTCAGTTTTGGTCACCATATTACAAAAAGGATATGGAAAAGCTTGAAAGAGTGCAGCGAAGGATGACAAAAATGATACCTAGATTGAGAAATAAACCATACGAGAAACGTTTAGAAGCCTTGAATCTCTTTACCTTAACTAAACGGAGGATACGAGGAGATTTAATTCAAGTATTCAAAATATTCAAAGGAGAAGATAACATGGCTGTCAATAAATACTTCACAGTTGATCACTCGAATTATACTAGAGGCAATGGGCATAAAATAATTGGCAAACGATTCCACTCACATGAAGCTAAGCATTTCTTCTTCAATAGAGTTGTAAATATATGGAATAAACTGCCCCCCAATGTAGTAAATTGTAATACAGTACTAACCTTTAAAGGTCGCCTGGATAAATATTTGTCGTCGAACCCCCAGCTTACCATGTTTACTCCTGAATAAAACACTTGTATAGATTTTTATTTATTCTACTCTTTTAGAGCCTAGATCAGTTTACTAAATGGAAATATATGCACGGCGATAATGTTTTAAGTTTCTTCCTGCAGAGCCCAACTGAGACCACGGGATCACTATATTTACGTGTATCGGTAACTTTTGAATTCCTGCAGATTATTAGCTATATTCATGTGTATCTGTTTCTTTTGAATTCCCATAGAGTCCAACTGAGACCAAGGGATTATTGTATTCACGTTGTTATGTCTACAGAGTCTCATCGTCCGCAGAAGCCCCGTCAACTCAGTGTACCCATACATAGTGTCATGCATTATTTATTTATTCGATTATTCATTGTACTTTACTACTTTCTCTTTCAGGTTATTCATAATGGTAGCTTATAGATTATGTATTATATAATGTAGCTTTTCCTTTTCAGTCTTTCCTGTGAAATTTCCATGTCAGCTTTTCCATGCTGCATGGTGGTCTTTCTCACTTTTTCTTGCCAGTTTTGGCTGGAGGGTTTGGAGGTGGGGGGAGCCTTCTTGCTTTACTATCCTTATCCTTCAGCATGTAGAGTTAGATCTTGTAGTCATAGTCTACTCTGTAACAAACAGCCTCGAAAGGACCATAAGGTCTGTTGCTGTTTGCTTTCCTATGTACTCCTATGTACACTACCCAAGTACTTAAATGCACTCACATTCTTCATATCCTCCCCAGCCAATCTCACTGTACATTCACTTCACTGACTTCACTTCTCTCAAAGACCATCACTTTACTCTTCCCTACATTCACCTTTAGATTCCACTTCTTACACACTTTCCCAAACTCATCTATCAAGCCTTGCAGCTCCCCTTCGTCTTCACTCAACAACACAGTATCATCTGCAAACAACAGTACAGGGAGTTTCCAAACACTGCCCTCTCTCACTAGGGCTGCTCCAACATCCACTGCCTGACCTTATATCTCTTTTATAATCCCATCCATATACAGATTGAACAACCATGGAGACATGACACATCCTTGTTTCAATCCAACCTTCAAATGGAAAAATTCACTTAGTTAGCCATCCACACACACTGTGGCCTTAGCACCCTCATACATACTCTTCACTGCCTTCAACAACTTCCCATCTACTCCATATATTCTTAATACTTTCCACAGTCCTTGTCTATCCACCTTGTCATATGCTTTCTCTAAATCCATGAAGGCTGCATACAACTTCTTTCCCTTCTCTAGAAATTTTTCCACTAAAGATCTAAGAATAAATATCTGTTCTACACAACCTCTTCCCTTCCTAAAACCTCACTGTTCTTCTCCAACTAATTCCTCTGTTATTTCCCTAACTTTGTCAGTAAGTAACCTACCACATACTTTTCCTATTACACTAAGAAGGCAAATGCCCCTATGATTACCAAACACTTCTTTTTCCCCTTTTCCTTTGTACAGGGGAATAGTTATACCTGACTTCCAATCCTCCGCGAGATGTATGCTGATGATTTGGTGTTGATTGCAGAGAATGAAGGGAGGTGGAGGAAAGATTTAAGAAGTGGAAAGATGGTATGGGGCACATGGGTTTAAGAGTAAATGCAGATAAAACAAAAGTGATGATATCTAGGGTTGGTGGCCATACTGTCAATGAAGAGGGAGACTGGCTATGTATGATTTCCCACAAGGGTGTGGGAAGTAATTCCTTCTTGTGCAGTGTTTGTGATAAGTGGGTGCATAAAAGATGTGGTATTAAAGGTAGACTGCGAGATGATTCGGGAAGAACAGGTGGAGATTGTCAGGAATGAAAGGATTGAACTTGCTGGTGAGTCTCTTGAGTGTGTGGAGGCGTTTTCTTATTTGGGAGATATGTTATGTGCTGGATGGTGGCCTGGAGCTAGCTCTGTGGTAATGGTGAGAAGCTGTTGGAAAAAGTTCAGGCAGCTGTTGCCTCTTCCGACATTGGGAGAGCTCTCTCTGTGTGCTAAATGATCTTTGTATGCAGCATGTGTTAGGAGTGTAATACTGTATTGTAGTGAGACTGGGCAGTAAAGGAAGAGGATGTTCACAGGCTCAGACATAGAGAGATGACAATAATTTGGCGGATGTGCAGTGCGTCCCTGCGTGCAAGGCCTGAGGGGACCTGGGTTTACAATGGAAGAGTTGAGAGGTAGGATGGGACTGGAGTGTATAGGTGTTGTGATGTGCAGTGCGTCCCTGTGTGCAAGGCCTTGGGTGGCCTGGGTTTACAATGGAAGAGTTGAGAGGTAGGATGGGACTGGAGTGTATAGGTGTTGCGATGAGGAGAGGTAGACTGAGGTGGTTTGGGTGCTTGGAGAGGATAGGGGATGATAATTGGGTGCAGAAAGTGAGAACGTTAATATTGAGGGTGGGGTTGCGAGGCGTAAACCGAGAAAAACGTGGGACGAGGTCATTAAGTGTGACCTCAGGGTTAAGGTACTGAACAGGGAGGCTGCCATAGATTGAGCAGCATGGAGAGCTGGCATTAGGTGACCAAGGCCAACGCATGCTAGTATGTTGGAGCCTTCGAAAATGAAACGAAACGAGACATGCCAGCGGAAAGAAAGAACTTTTTTTTTTTTTTTTTTTATGCATGGAAGAAGGAACCAAAGGCCACGGGCCTGCATACTGTTCCTTCCACGAAAAAGCAAAAACAGTACAAAAGAGAGCCAAATTCAAGATCTGTTCAATTCGAGATGCCTGGACACACTGCGTTTGAAAGACTGGAGATCATAGGAAGTAGGAAATACAGACAGAGGAAGACAGTTCCAGAGTTGACCAGTTGCATAAATGAAAGACTGGGAGTAACGGTTAACTCTTGCATTAGAGAGTTGGACAGAAAAGGGATGAGAGTTTGTTGCTAGACGGGTACTACGTGCCCGTCGTAGAGGTGGAGGGATGCAAGCAGACAGTTCAGAGGAACAGTGACCATTGAAGTAGCGATAGAAGGGAGATAAAGATGCAACAGTGCGGCGAAGAGACAGTGGTTGAAGGGAATCAGTAAGAGGAGGAGAGTTAATGAGACGAAAAGCCTTTGACTCCACCCTATTGAGAAGAGCTGCATGTGGGGAGCCTCCCCACACATGAGAGTTGTACTCCATACACGGGTGAATAAAACCCGCGTACAAGGTCAACAACTGTGCAGGGGTAAAGAAAGTATGGAATCGGCTTAGCAAACCTAATCTCTTGGAAGCAGATTTCACAAGAGATGTAATATGTTCTTTCCAAGACAAATCCTGAGAGAATGAAACCCCAAGCATGTTCAAGGATGATGCAGGACATAACTGTTCATTATTAAACATTAGTGGGTAGTCCTGAGGAAGATTTTGTCGGGTTGATATGTGTAAGAAATGAGTTTTTGATGCATTGAAAATAACAAGATTATTTTTACCCCAATCAGAGATACGAGCCAAATCAGACATTAGGTGTGCCATAGCCTCATCCCTTTTTTGTTGAAGTAACTGCTGAAATGGATGTTGCGAGAACCGAATGGAAAGGTGAAGGGTGGAATCATCAGCATATGAGTGGATAGGGCTAGATGTACAGCTTAGAAGGTCATTGATGAATAAAAGGAAGAGAGTAGGTGATAGGACAGAACCCTGAGGAACACCACTGTTGATAGGTCTAGGAGAGTAATGATGGCTGTCTACAACAGCGGCTATAGAACGACCAGAAAGGAAGCTAGAGATGAAGGCACAGATAGAAGGATAGAAACCGTAGGAGGGCAGTTTGGAAATATAAAGATTTATGCCAGACTCGATCGAAAGCCTTTGAGATGTCAAGTGCAATGACAAAGCTTTCGCCATTGTCCCGAAAGGAGGATGACCAAGAGTCTGAAAGGTAGGTGAGAAGATCGCCAGTGGAGCGTCCCTGACAGAACCCATACTGACGATCAGAAAGAAGGTTGTGACAGGAAAGGTGCTTTAAAATTTTTCTGTTAAGAATTGACTCGAAAACTTTTGATACGCAGGATGTTAAAGCAATTGGACGATAGTTAGAGGGTTGGGAATGGTCACCCTTCTTTGGGACTGGCTGAATGAGAGCAAACTTCCAGCAAGAAGGAAAGGTACAAGATGAGAGACAAAGGCGAAAGAGGTTACCTAGGCAGGGTGTAAGCACAGAAGCACAGTTTTTGAGGACAACAGGAGGGACTCCATCAGGACTGTATGCCTTTTTAGTATTGAGGCCAGTAATGGCAGAAAACACATCAGCTGAAGAAATTTTAATGTCAGACAATAGGAAGTCAGAGGGGGGAAGTGATAGAGGAATAGCACCGGAATAGTCTAAGGTGGAATTGGAGGAGAAAGTCTGAGCAAAGAGATCTGCTTTATCAGTAGAAGAAATAGCTACAGAGCCATCAGAGTAGAAAAGAGGAGGGAAGGATGATGAGGTAAAGTTGTTAGAAAGGTTTTTGGCAAGGTGCCAGAAGGAGCGAGAAGAATTCGAGTTGGAGAGTTGGGAACATTTAGCACGGATGAAATTGTTTTTAGCAGAGCGAAGAACAGACTTAGCACGA
>JAGKTI010036218.1:0-11108 GCA_018397915.1 Birgus latro
CCCGCTTTTATACACTACTACACATTAATTTCGGTGTTTAGTATTTAGAGAACACTAATGTGTTAGCTGTCTGGTTCAGTTACTGGTCGAAATAATCAATCGGATAAATATAAAAATACCTTGATTGAGCCAACATCTAATTTTCGTTCTCAACCCAGTATCGGAAAAATGTATTATTTATACATTGGCCCGACATAGTATGTACATTAGTTGCCTGATATAGGAAACATATTAAGGTTGGGAATCGGCCCAACATACCGTCGCCGTTTTCCCGTAGTGCCGATATATGCCGATACAGGCCCGTTATTTCTATGTTTGTTGGGATGATGCCATACACGGAACAACACAGAAGATAAGAACACGACAGCCTTATCCACACCACCATCACCTACAGTATTATCGTGTGTCCTGGTGGCGAGAGAGAGAGAGAGAGAGAGTGTGTAAGTGCATCTCTGTGCGTACATCGGTATATTTGTGTGTGTGTGTGTGTGTGTGTGTCAGGTCAGTGTTTATATCTCATTATTTCCGCCATGTTCAGAGGCCTTGGTGTGGGACAGGTTAAGAAGGCTGGACATACTGGCAAGCGCTACACTCCATCACTAATTCGTGCGTCCTAAATTGATAAAACAATCTCGTGGTCGCTCAGATAGACAGACAGACAGGTAGACAGATGGACAGATAGATAGATAGGTAGGTTAATAGGTTGATAATTAAATGAGATAAATCTAATCATATATTTGCGGTAGAAGGGCAATGCAAGGCGTGAAGGGAACATTTGTTTCTGTGTTTTCGATTTATGAGAGAGAGAGAGAGAGATGGACGAGAGACAGCCAAAGTTAAAATCCGTTTATTTCGAGATGCCTGGCCAGACTGCATGTAAAACTGGAGGTCGTAGGTAGAGGGAAATACATACTGGAGAAAACACTTGCAGAGTTGATTTATGAAAGACTGATAGTGCCAGAGAGAGAGAGAGAGAGAGAGAGAGAGGCATTTTCACTCTTGGCCACAGTAGGTCCTTCTGTTTCGGTCTTGGTCACCTAATGGCGGATCTCCACGCTGCTCGATCTCTGGCAGCCACCTTCTGTAATGGAGAAACAAAACTATTTTCTTATGCTGAGGTCCCAATCCTTCCAATGTGGTGGTGAAGGAGGTGAGGTCCATAAGGGGAGGGCCAAGCCTCACATTCGGTGCCCCCAGGCCCTCTTGTCCTGTAGCTCACGGGGTTTCTGTGTTGTTTATAATACTGCATTAGCTTCACAGTTGACAATATGCATCTGCTTATCTTAGTCTGAATTTTAGCTTGCAGAGGAGAAATGCTCAGGCTTTAGTACCATCATCATCATCATCATTACCCGCCATCTGATGAAAGGCTGACTGACTGATAAACAAGAACAGCTGACAACTCGCTGATTAACTCCTGATAAACCCAGACTTGTGTCATATCCGCATATCACTTCTGATTCCTGTTTGCTGCTGAATTATAAGCGTGAGAGGCTGACAGTGTAGGCCGATTCGCTTTCCATTTCACCACACACTCTAACCTGGCCTCAAAATGCCATCTCTCCGTCTTGAGTGTTGAGTTGTAACTGTAGATTAACACTGGAATGCGATGATAGTCAGGAAGAAGTGCTACGGCGAAAGGATGTAGAGCCGTTGTAGCATTGTCTAATTCCGACACTGACCCACGTGAAATAAGCTGCAAACGGACGGAAATCTGGACCAAGCTAAGGTGAAAGGAGTATAATTACCACTTAGCCCATCATTTTTCATTCATTTTAGCCCTCTCATCATAGTTACAACTCGAGAGAGAGAGAGAGAGAGAGAGAGAGAGAGGGAGAGGGAGGGGGGGGGGGGCTGTGGGTGAGGGAGGGGATCAATGTGGAAACTAATATGGGCCAGTTCCTTTTTCCTTTCACTAATTATATCACACATTCAGTCATTCTTAGCCTCCTTCACTCCACCCAAGGATGGAATTATTCTTCATCAATAATCATCATGGCTGTCGTGCTGTGGGTGAGCATAAAAACTTAGCATACCGACTCCCAGCTTAAAACTTAAAACACTGACTGATTCTCCATTCTTTTATTTCCACTTTCTCCATAATTGTCCAGTTTCTCTAAGACAGGCCAGCAAGGGAGAGGCGTTACTTAAATACTGTGGCTTTGGTGGAGAATGAGGGACTGAGTGGAAAGCTTCGAAATATTGTCTGATTCTTTGTTTTATTACTCCTACCTCTCTATCCTTCTGTCCATCTGTTTGACTGTCTCTCTGCCTATCTACCTGTCTACGTGTCTGTCAGTCTTATCTATAACCAGGCACTTCAATCCCGTAAGGGGTGGCTACAAATAAATTGCCTCCATGTCACCCTGTCCTCAGTCATTTGGCTGCTCTCCCTCCAACTCACATCCCCCTCTTTCATATCTCTCTCCACCCCATCCCTCCATCTCCTCCTGGGTCTCCCCCTTCTCCTCCACCCCTCCATCTCACGCACATACCCTTCTACTGTACTAAATCCCACTCTGTCAACTCATATTTTGTCACCAGCGAGGGACGGATGTATAGAAAATAGTCAGGGAACGAATCTACGTGCTAAAAATACTGGGGAAACCATCATTCCTTCATCATCAAATCACCACCAGATCATTTATCTCCTTATTGTCCATTCACTCAGGGCAGGGTAGTGAAAGAGTCTATAGAGAATAACTTGTGATTGTGGTGGTGTGGCTCGAGGCAGGAATCTCTCAGGAAGCTTGAAATGCTGACCAAAAGCTTAATTCCATCATCAGCTTATCCTTATTAACCAGTGCTTTTTTCCCCTTCATTCGCAGGGGAGTGAGAGAGTCAATAGAGAATAGCTGTGGTGACTGGCGTGGTGTGGGTGAGGGCAGCAGTGAATAAGCTTTAAATGCTGGCCGAAAGCTTAATCCCATCATCATCCTATCCTCATTAACCTATGCTTTTTTCCCCTTCATTCTCCTTCGCTTTGGGCAGGAAAGTCTATAGGTAATAATTATGGTGTTTGAGTAGGGGGGCCATCCACACCTTGACGATAAAGAGAAGGGAGGGTTAAGTGTAGCGCAGCGCAGTTTATTGTACTGTTGTGTAGTGTAGAGTAGTGTGGTGTGCTGTAATGTGGTGTCGTGTAGGGTAGTGTAGTGTTGCAGTGTAGTGTGTTGAGTTGTGTGTGGTGTGGTATAGTGAAGCTCTGTATGGTGTGTGGGAGGGTGGAGCCATGGGAGTGATTACCTGGATCCATAGGCAATGATGAAGGATATTTGATTACCTGGAGTTCAATCTTTTTACAAATTACAACTTAATTTCTTCACTCTGATTATATTTTGACTCGTTCTTGCTTCCCTACTCCTTCTACTCTAACTTGGCCAAAATTTGCCACTTCTCCATCTTGAAAGCTGATTTGTAACAGTAGATTATAATGCAAGTCACGAAGAAGTGTTCCAAGAAGGATGCAAAGCCGTAGTCCATATTGGTACTTTATTTCACGCAGCTCCTTGGCAGAATAAAACAATACTAAGGCCCTGTATCCTTTCCATAGCACTTCTTCGTGACTGGCATATTTTTGTCTTATTCTCTTGTTACAGATCCACATTCAAGAAGGGGAGATGGCAATTTTAGGCCAAGTTCTCTCTCCATCAGCCTGCAGATAAATGCATCTAGCCAAGCCTCCTTCTCCTCTATCGTTCTGTGGAGGAGGAAGATGA
This sequence comes from Birgus latro, assembly GCA_018397915.1. Taxonomy (NCBI): domain Eukaryota; kingdom Metazoa; phylum Arthropoda; class Malacostraca; order Decapoda; family Coenobitidae; genus Birgus; species Birgus latro. The sequence goes on from JAGKTI010036218.1 coordinate 3,720, forward strand.
TGGGTAAGAGGAGGAGGAAGGAGATGATGATGATGATGGATGATGAGGAGGAGGAGGAAGAAGAAAAAGTGATGGGGAAGATGATGATGATTAGGCTGCTGTAATGTCTTAAAATACACTCTACTTACCACCATCCACTCACGATGTAGTGCTGCTTACTTCTTCCTTCACCTTTATCATTCTTTTTCTGTGTCTGTCGGCTTCTCTTCCTATTTCTCACAATCCACTCACTTGATGTAGTGCTGCCTATTCTTCACATTTATTTTTGTGTCTGCCCTCCTCTCATCCTATTTCTCACTATCATCCACTCACTTAATGTAGTGCTACCTACTTCACATTTTTTTGTATGTCTGCCATCCTCTTCCTATTTCTCACCATCATCCACTCACTCGATGTAGTGCTGCCTACTTCCTTCACCTTTATTTTCTCTGCCTTCTTCCTATTCCTCCCATCCTTCCCGTCACTTTACTTTCCTTTTCAGATGGCTTTACATTGAGTGACAAGCCTAATGGTATCATAAGCCAGGAAACCATTAACAACGCTGGGTGGTAACCATATAACCAACTCATATTCCCTATTCATCAACAAGTGAGTTGGCAGAGGGTAATGCCCTTCCCCGTAAAACAACTCAAACAGCCACTATATGGCATTATGGCGACTAGCTAGATATGCTGTTTTAGGTTTGCTTTTCGTGCTAAAATCACCTCTCCATCTTAATGCCTAATTGTATTAATGATTTTACAATCTAATACGTTGCTAGTCACAAATAAGTTACGGAAAGCATGTAGAGCCAGAGTAGTTTTGTTCTGACACCGAGCTACGTCAAAGAAGGTACCATAGGGAAAAAATTTAGGCCAAGTTAGTAATGTGGTGCCAAGTTTCATGTTGGTTATTATTTTAGGAACCCGGACAGGCCATATGTAGGGGACAGATTATGTGCCTGATATTTAACACTCCAGTCTTTCTTAGTTCCCCCTCAATGGCTGCTTATTCTTTGATGTAGCCTTTGACTTTAATGCAATATTTCTGTAAAGTTACCGCCTTCAGCATTTGTTCTTTCCTACGCAACAGCCCTTCATTTTACTGTCAAACTTAATGCTAAGTATGTTGAAGAGACTAAGTGTAATTACAGAAGTAACACTGTCAGAAATGGTCTTGTCATTTCAGCCCCATGATTTTATTTGGGAAAAGTTTGAAGGAAGAACCACTCACAGGAGTAAGTTAAATTTATTGGCCACATTTCCATTAAGTTAAACCATATACACATTGGACACAAGTTGATGTACTAAGTCACACGAAAGATGTAAAAGAACACTCCCACGTGCTGTGCTGCTCCTCCCCTCGTCATGTCACCACCTTTGGCTCTACCTTATCTCGAAGTAGACACCTTTTGACTCATCTTCACTCTTCTGTGGGAATACCGTGGCATCCAGACCTCATAGTACCTTTTCCTGTGTCACCAGCTGCTTCATTGAGAGTTTAAACACGTTCGTTTGTCTGAAGTTGAAGTGTAGTTCGCTGTACTTCTGGCCTTCGAAGAGATCTTGTTTTATTGAGGAAATTAAACATAGTTTCATCCATCGATACTTCGTGCCATCAAGGAATTCGGTTTTGTTTGCCATATTTGCCTTCCCGAGGAGTCTTGTCTACCTATTTTCTACCTATGGAGTTTCCCGTCTTCAGCAGTTTGTTCCTCTTGCTCCCGATGAGCTTAATCGTCCTTGTTATGATGCGAGGCCATACATGCGGGAACAAGCAGGACTGGTGATGAAAGCCAGTGTTTTGGACGAGATGTCACAGCTTGTGAAGTGACAGATACCGTTAACCATCCACCATTGCCAAGCTTTAGTCAACTCCCATCCACGCTGTAGAGATGACACTGGACACTGCGATTAATCAACCGTCATCCATATAGTGGCGGAAGCCATCGAGCCGTCAAGGATCAGTTACCTCATTTACGTGGTAGACATGAAGTCGCTGTGCACTCATGGATGACCAGGAACATTGTTTAGTAGTTGGAGCACTGACACCATGCCATTTCACACCTGGGAAATAGACTATTTTAGTGTAAAGTGAAAAACATCCTCGAAACACTTGCCCACTACTGTAAAATCAGGTTAAAATACAGCATCCTAAAATTCTATATTTGTTCTAAAATATGTAGTAAAACCAAGACTTACGACTGATACTCAAAAAACCAAGTACAATTTGCATAGAGTAATTTTATATCCACACATTACCATTACATATACACATATATAAAGTTGTGCACTTACCTTACATGAAGAGTTCTTCGTCAATGTTGTTTTTTCAGTCTTTGGAGCCAGACTCACCTTTCACTGTTCTGTCACCCCTCATATCACCTCGGTTCCTGATTTCCAGCCAATCATTTGCAAGTTCCAGTTCCAGGCTTGAAATCTTGCTCAGTTGTGGTCAGTGTACCATTCAGTTTCGGATCATGGCCAGACATATTCAAAAGTGTTATACAAGAGCATCAAGGCTAAGCCCCCCTCCGCCCCCCCCACACACACGATTAATATTATTGGTCAATATTTGGTGTTGATCAGTGTTATTGATCGTGTATGGGGTATATTGAGGATTGTTCAGTATACTGACGATTTTCTGTTTATGGCCGCAGGGGTTTTTACAATTACTGCTGTCAATATTATTGATCGTGTGTGGGGGCCTTAAGCCAGGCAGTTTTATAGAAGTTCAAAGCATGGAATCGTAGTCAGTCATGTTCAAAAATACCACTCAAAGCTTCAAATCTAAGCTAATCATTTTGATGGGTGAAGTTTGAAAGCCTCGATTCTTAGCCATTTTCAAACAGGTGATTTAAATATTTTTCGAGTCGGGGATTCAAGAGATGGTTCGTAATCGGAATGTTCTGGATCCTACATTTTTTGGCACAAGGGTGAATCCAGAATTTTCGAACTGGGAGGGATAGATAGATTGATAGATAGGTAGAGAGATTGATAGGTAGGTAGGTAACAGAAATAAACAGATTGGTAGATATGGACAGATAAATAGGTAGACAGACAGACAAAAGATAAATAGGTAGGTTAACAGATAAACATAGGTAGATATACACAGAGAAGTAAACGGGTAGATAGATGGATGAATAAATACATAAATTAACCCCTTCCTTCCGATGACGCAAGTTTAAATTTATGCTTGCTTTTGCCACGATTTTTCTATCCATAGCACTTCTTCGTGACTAGCACCAATTACCATACTCCTTTCACCATAACTTGGCCTAATTTTCGACCGTTTGCATTGACAGTAAGGCAATACTACGGCTCTACATTCTTTAAATAGCACTTCTTCGGGACTAGCATATATAATTTACTGCTGCTGATCTATACTAAGCATGAAAACATGGATAGATGGCAGTTTTAGGACTAATTTATCATTATTATTATCAGTTATTCTCCTCCTCTTCCTTATCATCATCATCATCGTCGTCGTCGTTATCACATTATCATTTTCCTCCACCTCATATTATTATTATTATTATTATTATTATTATTATTGTTGTTGATGAACCCTGTGGACTGCAGTTGCTATTTTGCACCTCCTTTCGGGGCCTAGGGAGAATAGGGAGGGATATGGGGGCCATTTTACTAACCAGCCAGTTATATCATTCCCAGCAGCCAAAATTCTCGATAATAGCACCAGGAAAATACAAATGAACTCGAAATGAAGTGGTTTCGTAGGCAAATTACCCAGAGAAAGCCATTAATTAATTCCCTTTACTATGAGGACACATTTTCCTTCTATTTCTTCAGTTTTCAGAGGATGTGTTTCATCCTGTAACCATTTTGCGGGTCATTTTCATACATCAGTGTTTTGGAGCAAGTATTGTTAGATTTCAGCTAGTTTAGCGATGTCTGCTAATATGACGTCTTTGGCAGGTGGTTGGTGTGGCTCAGGTGGTCCTCTTGCCGGAATTTTACTTATTTCCCCAATTCTCAATTCTTTCATAAAATTTCTTAATAAACCTCTTGGAATTTCCTTGCGAGATCATGCTTGGTTATAATGTAGCATCCTGAGTTGTCGATTAGCGGCTTCCGCTGACATATATTTGCCAACAGGCAGGTGGCAGGTGGTCGGTCATATTACTGAAATTTTACCCCATTTTACCAAGTCCTGGCAATAATGTAATGATTTTAAATATACTCTATCGATTTTCTAGTGAGACTGTGGTTGTAGTGGCATATTAGCCTATTTATACTTGTGTTTCGAGATTTGAGAACAAGTTAGCCATTTGGATTAGTAGCGCTGTATTGGTGGCGTCATCTGCAAGCGTGGCGGCGGTGGTACTGCCCTTCCCGGTTTTGTATTCTTCCCATCGTACAGTTAAGATGTCTTCCTCCCCAGCGTTTGAACCCGATCTTCCACCTACATGACCCAGGGAAGAGGCTGAGGTAAGCAAATATGGGTTTTCCGATTTAAATAACTGTGAATTAGGCGGTGGAAAATTATCTATCTAATTACGGGGATAATTTACGGCTTTAATATTGCCTCCTTAGCATTTAATCGACTCTGTGAAAATTTTGAGGTTAGAAAATAATGGAATAAGCTTATAAAAAACCAGAAATGGGATATATGGGGAGTGCATTTTCCGGCCTAACTTTTCCATTACAAAGCTTAAGGGGAAAATAAGCATCTTTTTAGATTTTTTTTTTTTTTTTGCCCAGTTTCAGGTAATATTGATTGCATAGATAAATAATGGCCGATTTCATTTGTATTTTACGTGGATGCATGTGCCTTATATTTCCGTAATTTCGTTTCATGTGTGGCCTTTTTACTATATTTTTTTAATCTGTATTTAGGTAAGATGTGGTTAGGTTGATTTTTGTTAGCCTGACCACATCAGTCCATCAACCTAACCACATCAATCCATCAGTTTTTGCGGTTATCTTTTAGTACGTTGTTCTGTTGACATATTACAAAACTTGACAGGCCTGATAGTGGAAATTATTTTTCTATCCATAGCCAGACTCCTAAATCCAGTAAGGGGCGGCAACACACAAATTCATGTCGTCCTGTCCTTTGCCATTTTGCTTCACTTCCTCCACCCCACATCCCCTTCTCGTATTTTTTAATTAAGAGCTTTCATTCAGACTTTCACCCAATTTTATTTTACTGCATTCATAATTGGTGTTCAAGATTTTTTATTTTCCCCATTAATATTTTGAATCTTGACTCTTACATGTCTGGTTTTCTTTCAGGATTGACAAACAAGATTGGATGGAAGAGAGTCCTTGAGTAGAAGCCAGAGTGGAATAGAAAGAGCATGATGAGAGGATAGGAACGGATCATCCTTAAAAGATGTGGATAGGATTGAGGACAGAAGGCAGTCTGTGGCATCAGCAAGACATCAGAAAATTCCTGGTAAGAATTTGAATGCTGCATCACTTCTGCTTTGCATACCAGTCAGTTTAGCTTGTTATTGCTAAGAAATTTGCCTCTTTGGTGATAGGTCAGTTTAGCCTCATTTCAGTGACATCTTTTTATTCCTACTGCTTCCATACAATTTTGGTTTAGGAAAGGCTATAGTTATTTCACGGTAACTTGGCTCAATAATTTTCACCTTAAGATTGCTCTACATTTTTCATCGTGGCTCTGTCTGTAATCCTTTTGCCTTAACTTGCCCCAGTCTGTAATTTCCACCATAACTTGGCTGTATAATTTTAAGCATAACATAGCTCTGTCTCACCTTGACTTGGCCCAGATTTCTTTAGCAGCTTGTTTCACATTAACTCAGACTTAGAAATACAATGTTAAGGCTCTATGTCCGTCCCACCTGTTCATGGCAATCATATGTTGGTGTTATAACCTATTGTTGCAACTCTGCTTTAAGATAGGCTTTGTGTGCATTGATCATCCAGACCTCCTTTCCCCCAAATCCAAAGGGCCACGCGTCCATTCACTCACCATTCAAGCCCCAGAATCCTGTTTCTATTTGATACACCCAAAACCATTCACCACACTAGCTTCACATAAACGTATCAGATAGTGTCCATTGATACTGGACAGAAACAGCGTACGTTATTTTTGCTGCTGAGCTAAAATTCTCTAAATGTAGAAATTGTGAACCACAGGTCAATCAAGGTGAAAGTTTTAGGTCGGATGTTGGGATTTGCTTCCATTTATCGTATCAGCTTTAACCCCTTTAGTGTGTGTGTTTAAAGATCGTATGCATAACCCCATCGATACCAGCCATCTTTCCTAAGCTGCATGAAATAAGTCTGTTGATAGGAAGAAAAGAGTATCTGAGTGAAGAGGATAATTCTGTTTTTATCCCCTCTGATTAGGCTACGTGTTTTGTTGGCTTATCCTTATTGCCTCCAGATGATTTTATTCAGTTTAAGAAAGGCCTGGTACTGGCATACCTTGATATGCGATACCCCTAGATGCAGGTGAGGAGACTGTAGCACCAGTCGAGCAGGGCAGTACTCCCAAGGAGGATGGAAAGCTGATGACAGGGAGAGCTGGATCTCCCGTTTCATCAGCCCTCAGGACTTGTTCCTGACCATCCTCCTTTGCTGAACTTTTTCAGTGTCTGTTACACAGAGAGTAGACCAGCATGCTCTCCAATACAAGTTTCTCTGTCAACACCAAACTACATACACGCTACACACTACACTTCCTTTTCAAATTTTTTTCAAAATGGCACACAAAAATCATGCCTCGGAGTCCCCAGGGGGGGGGACCATAAATGCCCCCACCATCCGCCCCTCTCCCGGTGACGACTCTTGGAGCTGCCTGGAACCACTGTCTGACTCACTCCTTCTTCATTTCTGTAACATTCGCGGCCTTTCCTCTAACTTTCACACTGTCGAGCACCACCTCTTCTCCTCTAAACCTCACCTTCTTTCTCACTGAGACTCAGCTGTCTGAGGCAACTGACAGCAAACCCTTTTCTGTATCCTCCTACTTTCTCTATTCTCGTTTCAAAGCCAAAGGTGGCTGTTGCGTATATGTACGCAACGATCTATCTTGCTCTCGTGTTCCTGAACTTGATTCTTCTGAATTCTCTACTCTCTGGCTTCGGCTTTCCTGTCATTCTCTGACTTAATATATCTGTGCTGTTTACTTATCTCCTAATTCTACTGACTATCAAAAATTCTTTGACTATCTTACTTCTACGATGGAACACATTCTATCCATTTCTCCTTTCTCAGAAATCTCCATTCTAGGAGATTTCAATGTTCACCACCACCTTTGGCTCTCCTCTCCTTTCACTGATCCACCTGGTGAACAAGCCTACATCTTTTCTATCCTTAATGACCTAGAGCAGCTTGTACAGCACCCTACCCGTATCCCTGACTGCCTTGGAGAGAGTTCCAATATACTTGACCTTTTTCTAACAACTAATCCTTC
>JAGKTI010036219.1:0-10723 GCA_018397915.1 Birgus latro
TGATCCCCACTGCCATAAGACTGATAGTGATGGTGGTGTGGTGTTGGTCTCCCCTGCCCTGACAAAACTGACACTGGTGTGATTTCCCCTGCCTTGAAAAGCCTGGTGTTGACGGTGCCATCTCCCTTGCAAGTCGAATCGCTCCCCTCCAGGATGTTCTTTGGCCAAATGCTACTTTTGAATGCATACTTCATATTGCTGTATCTGTTAATGTATATTATACTGAAGTATTAATAATAAAAATTGAAGTTTTCTGCCTTGTGTCCTTATCTTTTGAACGTAAGGTGGTTTTAAAACTGAGTATCTTCCTATACTGAGCTACGACAAACTTAAATATAAATAAAACATAGACAGACACAATTAATAAACACACATAGAAAATACATAATGAAGATATTTCTCCAGTCTAATCAAACTCCAGTCAAACTTTTACTCCAACAAATGTCTTGAAAACTCATGCAAATTATCAGGCACATGGCTATGGAGTGGCATGGGAGGCAGAGTGGGGAAGCTTTCAGATATGATGCAGTGTTGGTTGGGATAGGGAAGGGTGCAGTAGGGTTGGGAATGTTAGGGGATGGTAGTGGGGTAGTGGACTACAGCAGGGTAGGTAAGGCAGGGTATAGTCGAGTCAGTAGGGTAGGGTATTGTATGGAAGCTAGGTAGGACACCTGTGATGAGTGGATGTCAGGATGGGGGAGGAAGCTTGTAATATAGTGTTATGATCAAGATGTTATACTTATTAACCTGTACCTTATATAAGTGTGTAGGTGTTTCATCATTTTTTGGAGGTGGGATGCTGGTGGTGGGATGCTGGAGATGGGATGCTGGAGGTGGGATGCAGGAGGTGGGATGGGGGTGGTGGGATGCTGGAGATGGGATTGTGGTGGTGGGATGCATATGGTGGGATGCAAGCGGTGGGATGCTGGAGGTGAGATGCTGGAGGTGGGATGCTGGAGGTGGGATGCTGGTGGCGGGATGCAGGAGGTGGGATGCTGGAGGTGGGATGCTGGAGGTGGGATGCAGGTGGTGAGATGCAGGCGGTGGGATGCAGGCGGTGGGATGCAGGCGGTGGGATACTGGTGGTGGGATGCTGGAGGTGGGATGCAGGTGGCGGGATGAAGGTGGTGGGATGCTTGAGATGGGATGCAGGTGGTGGGATGCAGGTGATGGGATGCTGGAGATGGGATGCAGGTGGTGGGATGCAGGCGGTGACATGCAAGTGGTGAGATGGTGGTGGTGGGATGCTGAGGTTTTTGGAGATGGGATGCTGTTCAAAAGGGTTTCAAAATGTTTGTGTGGAGGCTGCTTTATATGCCTGGTTACCTCCGTCAACTTAGGTTATGTATTCACCCGAATCTGTCTGTCTGTGTGCATGTCGGTCTGTCTGCCTGTGAACAAGACGTCTCCAAAAAAGTTGCTATCGGACCTCATTGGAATCTGGTGGATAGGTGGACACAGGGACAAGGAAGAGTGTTGGTGTGTACGGTTTGCAAGGTGTTGTAGTGGGTGTTAGACAGGATGGGGGCCCATGCTGAGTAGGCAAAGGACATCACTTATCTGGTGTAGCATTTGTTCAGAAGGGAGTGTGTTTCATTTAGTTACTCCGAGTCTGTCCCTGCAAGTGTTCTGAGTGCACTGAGTCTGGGGATGCACCGCCATTTCTTGTACATGGGCAGGGTAGGGTAGGGCATGGTAAGGAGGGTAGGGTATGGTAAGAAGGGTTGGGTAGGGCAGGTTAAGACAAGTAGGGTAAGGTAAGGCAGGGTAGGGTGGTGTAGGGTAAGTCTGACTGCATCTCATGAGGCACAACGAAGGTCTGCTCGGGCGAAGGCGCAAGACTCACAAGAGGTACAATTTACACAAGTTATAAAACAATGACTCAGGGAGATTAACCACCTTACAAAGAAACAGCCCAGCAGGAGTCAAGCTGAATAGTCATGAAACATGAATAATCTAAAAAGGGCATGATCTGGATTCAAGAGCCAATCTATTAAATCAATGCTAAAATTACCTACTGAACGCTAAGAGTTACTCCAACATTTGTCAAGGAAAAAATATACTTGGGATAATATTAAAACATGCTTTAGGCTGCTGATGAAATACTATTACTACAGACCTTGCTGAAATTGTATTTTATTAATAAGTACTGATGGATATTCACATGTAAAATGTCAAATTCAGCTTTGTACCAAATCTATTGGTGTCACAATTATGAATCATCCCATACTTTACAGCTCTGTTTTAAAAAATGTAGGCACCACACGGCAAGTTACTTTCAAGGCAAGGATAACCAGCCACAGTAAACATGCAATTACTTCCAAGCCAAGCTGCTCATTCCAAATATTTAAGGCAAGGATGACCAACCCACACGCCCTGAGCAACATATTTGAGAAATTAATTCCAACAAACTCAGACTTGACTTTATGCGTCTCATTCAGTTGCAGCACATTTCGTAAGTCAACCAGGTGTCCATTTGTTAGTTATGTGGTTACTGGACAGAAAGAAACATTACACACATGGGCGAACTGATAATGTTCCTTCTGTTGGTTGAAGGTGACCATCAAATGTTCACAGTATCCTCCCACCCACCAGCCTCTTCTTCACATCGTTTCCTCTGGTCTGAGAGTTTCTGCCTGACAAATTCCATCCACCCAATCCTGTGAAATTACGACTATTTGGGATTAAAGCAATTACCATAAGTAACCTAAATTATCCTTCATCTCAAATGCTTTACTCCTCCAGGGAATCCTTCCAACAAGATAACCATGACAATGCCTTCATACTACTTGCCCTTATATACAGTACCTCTGCCCAGGTTTCACTCCCTTACATTTGTCAGCTCAGCAGTAACATTTCCACACAGCATCCTCTTCAGCACTAAAATATCCTGCCTTCTAAGCTACAAACTGTTTTCCACTACTGCTTACCATTTAAATGTAAATTCTTTCAATTTCAACCAAATACAGATAACCTTGGAGTGAAAAAAAAAAAAGTCTAACATTCTGGTGCTGCTGGTGCATTTCGTCGCTGTGGCTTCCATGCTGCTCTCTGCTTAAACACATCCTCTCAGTCTGAAACCCCCTGGCCTGACGTCCAGATGAACCTGGATACAACAACAACAACAACACGTCCAAAACAGGGATCCCGCTCTTAATGACAGATAAGCATTGTTCCCACACTTATCATTCAACACAGGTTATATTCCCATAACTGATCCTTTGAAGATTAATTTGTGTTTACTGCACATCCAAAAATGGCCGACTGAAGGGTTCATAACCTAACTTAGGCTGGGGAAGTGATAAAAACTGTTACATAATAAGCGAAACATGCTGTAGAAACCCAAAATAGGCACACAGATTAAAGAACATACGCTAGCCTAAAGTCAAACCTTACAGACGCAGAATAAATATTAACACTATCACCTATCAAAACAATATCCAGCATAATGCACAATTATTTTTACCGTAATTTAAGTGCATATCTCTTACAATTTCATGTTGGATGGACAACAACATTCATCATCTCTGTTGACAGACTCGTCTTCTCACCCTCAACTAATCTTCACCTAGTATGATCACTTGCGACCAATACATTTGAATTCCATTTTCAGTCCTCTTTCATCCTTTAAATCCATCGTTGCTCCGACTTAATCCAACCAACATTTGCTCATTTCAATCTATCTCTCAACCATTCTTTGCGCAGTTCTTTTCCAACCATAACTATCATTCTTAACCAGTCCTTTCTTCTTTCTCACAACCAAACCGTTTTTTTTTTATTTTTTCCATCTTTTCACCCAATAAATTCTTTCGGCGTTCTCTCATCCATCCAGATCCATCCTCTGCCAGTGTTCTAACTAAATCTTCCAGTCTCTTCTGAACAAACCTTCCCTTTCTTCAACAATCTTGCCCAGTTCTCTCTACCATCCATACCATCACATCTCTCTCCTGCAAATTCTTGTCTTTCATTACTAACCTACCAAGAGGACTCAACTTAAGAGTGAGCCCGAAATAGGTGGAGGAAATGGTGGGACCCAACTTCAGGATAAATCCAAAGAAGGGAATAACAACTGGGAGAATTGGTTAATAAACAACCGAGTAATGATTTTTCATAATAAGAAAAACAAACTTTTCAGGAGAGGGCATTTAAATTTCACACACGTCATGTGGGTGGGACATTTAATTAAAACCCCCCAGGCGCATAGTCCCTCTCGTCATCTTTGGCTCATTTACGCTCTCTCTCACCCCTGAGCACCTCACATTTTCTGTCAAGGAGTTCCAGGGCAGACACCCTGATGAGGGGTGCTCCTCAGGCATCTATCAGCTCTCTATTTACACTGTACAATCTATACCTGGTTCTCTCTTCCAACCTTTCGTTCATCTTTCTCCAATTAATCCTTCCCTATTACCTGTTGACCAGTCATTCCAGTCTCGCTTTCTTCTGATATCAGTTTCAATCATTCTAGTTTTTCTCTCCTGACACATCAGTTTCAGCCACTCTAGTCTCTCACTCTCTGTCGACATATCAGTATCAATTATTCCAGTCTCTGGACAGATTTTAATTGCGTCTTTTATCATTTCATCTTTCCATTCTTTCCTTCACCTGACATCAATTTCAGTCATTCTAGTCTCTCTCGTGATATTAAATGTCAATCATTCTAGTGTCTCTCTCCTAACGTTAGTGTCATTTATCCTAGTCCCTCTTTCTCCTGGCGTAACAACTTCTCTAGTGCCCTATACTTCACACGCCCTCACCAGTACTCACTCAATAAAAACCTGTCAATCCATTCCAACCACTTTGTGCCAAAACGTCTAGTCATTCTTCCTGTCATTATTCTCATTCCTAACCACGTCTTTTGTCCCATATCCCAAACAATCCATTTCACTCAGCATATTCTTGCTCAGTCGAAACACTGTCTCCCTATGAAATCCTTGTTGTCCTTTCCTCCACGCACAGCTCTTCCTCTCTCGCCCTAGTAACCCTTTCAGTTCAGGATGACTATCAGTCCTTTTCCTGTTGTTCTTTTTCCTCACACCAAGTCCTCAATTCACGTCATGCTTTCATTCATTCTGTTAATGTGTTCTTTTATGTCAGTCTCTTGTTTCACTCTTATAAATTTTTTAAGAGTTGTTCTGTGAAGTTAGGAGGAATCTTTATGTACAAGTGTCTTTTAGTGGGGAAATCCGCAAGAATTGATGGAGTGTGTAGTGAAATGCTGAAGCTCGGAGGAGAAACTGTAGTAGAATGGATATGGATCAGGTGCAGACTGGCCTTGAGGAAGGTCGAGTTCCAGGGGATTGCATGTCATTCCCCTGTACAAAGGAAAAGATGAAAAAAGAGGTATGTGGTAATCATAGGGACATTTGTCTTCAAAGTGTAACTGAAAAGTATATGGCGCGACAGTTATTGATAAAGTTAGGGAAATAACAGAGGAATTACCTGAAGAACCGGGAGGTTTTATGAAGGGAGGTTGTTGTGTTGATCCAGATATTCATCCTACGATCTTTAGTGGAAAAGTTTCCAGAGACAGGGAAGAAGTTTTATGCGGCCTTCATGAATTTGGGGAAAGTATATAACAGGGTGGATAGAATATATGGAGTAAATGGGAAGCCGCTGAGGATGCTAAGGCTGTAGTGCGTGTGGATAGTGAACCGAGTGAATTTTTCTGTCTGAATGTTGGACTGAAACAGGGGTGTGTCATGTTTCCATGGGTGTTCAGTCTGTATATGAATGGGTTTATAAAACAGATACAAGGCAGAAATGTGGATGTTGGAGCGGCACAATGAGAAAGGGTAGCGTTTGGAAACCTGTTCTGTTGTTTGCAGATGCCACTGTATTAAGTACAGACGAAGGGGAACTACAAGGTCTGGTGAATGTGTCTGGAAGTACGTGAAAGAAACGGAATCTAAAAGTGAATATTAGGAAGAATCAAGTTGTGGTCTTTGAGAGGAATGAAGTCACCGAATGCACAGTAAGGTCGGATGCTGAAGAAAGGGAAAATGTGAGTATATATAAATACTTGGGTAGTGTCATGAGTAAGGATGGAATTTTAGAGGACGAAGTGCTTGAAAGAGATCGACAGGGAAGAAAAGTGACTCGTTCTTTGAAAGAACTGATAAGAAATAAGGAAGTGACCATAGATGTAAAAAGGTCGCTGCATGAACGTTAGAGTATGGAAACGAACCTTGGACCTTGTTGGGGGGACACAAGTCATGAGTGAGAGCAGTGGATATGTGTTATCTGAGAGGAGCATGTGGAGTTAAATGGAGTGAGAGACTGACAAATGAGGAGGTGAAGGAGCTTTGTGGTGTGGATGTGATAAGCGTTAGGAGAAATACTCTGAGATAGTTTGGCATGTGGAAAGGATGGAGAGCGCGCCTACCGAGGAAAGTGTACGTGTGAGGTGGAGGGGGACCGAGGATGAGATGGAGGGATGGAGTGGAGAGGTGTTGGGGGGAGGGGGGGCAAAATGGCAGGGGACTGGGCGACATGTAGGCGATTTGTTTGCGGCCACTCCTCACGGGATTAAGGCGTGTGGCTACAGACAGTGTAATTTGAAATAATGTTATGTACGCGTATTGCTTAGAGTAGTTACAGGAATTGTTCATGCAAGTGTATGAGTGCTGTTTGGCATACAGGATGTATTTATGCATGACTGATGTTTAGTGTAATTAAAATAAACATATGAGCGTTACTTGGCATTGAGGATACATTTAAGTATAAGTGCTGTTGATGTAGTTAGAGGACTGTATTTATTTATGAGTGTTTGGTGTAGTTATAGTTAATATGAGTGCTTTTTGGTGGTTAATATGAGTGCTTTATGGTGGCATGAAAAGTGTAATTATAAATGTTATATGGGTGCTGTTTGCCATGGCTGGAGGATACATTTAATTATAGGTGTTGTTAGTGTAGTTAGAGAATATTTATGAGTGTTTGGTGTAGTTGGAGTATTAGTGCTGCTTATTGTAGTTTGAGGAAATGTTTCCTCTGTATGTGTGAATGAAATCCAAGTGCCAGATAGCAAAGAGCACTATTACGTTATGATCTGAAGGTAGAGTAAAGAGTAGGAAGGGCACGGCAGAGAAGAAACAAATCAAACTAATGAGATTTTAGGTTAGGTGAAGAATATGGAATGCCAGTGATAAGACTTTAGACTATTCATGCCATAAAACCATATGTCTAACCTGATAGTACAGGGAAAATAAAGGCTGGAGGAAACATGAAAATGTCAAGAAAAGAGGTAGGACATAAGAGGACAGTAAGGAGAGAAATATGGGAGGCAGAAAGGCCCCTTTTAGTCGTCTCTTACAAACAGGGATACTGGGGATGTATTCTCTCCCCCCCCCCTCCCCAGCGAGGTATTGTGTGCGAGTGTTGTTTGCTGCACTCAGAGAATGTATTTATGTACAAGTATCAAATATGAGCTTTGTTGAAAAAAATGTATTATGCGTTCTTCTACTTAGAGGAACTAAGAAGTACGAGTATCTACCAACGTTACCTGGTTAGTCCGACGATATACTGTATACATATTTTAATAATAATACTTACCGTAATATAATTTCGTTACTTTGAACTCAACTGCATTTTCCTTCCAGTTCCAATACACATATATGCAATGGTTTTTTCAAGCATGCTCATAAATACTGTATAGTATATTTTAATAACTATTTTGACCATAATGTATTTTCACCATTACTTTGAACTCGACTGCATTTTCCTAGCAGTTCCCTTACACATACGAGCTGGTATTTCCAAGTCTGCTCTTATATTTACTCTTTTCTAGCATAAAACTGATTTTTCCAGAGAACCACCTTTTAACAGGTTTATTTTTTCTGTAATGTACTTTCATCAATCTATAAACTCAACTGCATTTTCCTTGCAGTTCCTATACACATATATGCACCGGTATTTTCAAGTCGGCTCTTACATTTACTCTTATTCTCTAGCATAAAACTGATTTTCCAGAGAACTACCATATTTACACTTACTTCTACTCACGTGGAACACTAACATGTTCACATCACCAACTTACTGCTCAGTTTAAACGTACAAGTAAGATTTTAGCATTTTTCTGCTTTGCTTACTGTAAAACTCACAAGTTCATGTTTATTTTCAAGCCGTATTAAATGTAACTCTGAATTTCCAAACAGAAGTACCATGTTTAAAACTTATTGTTCTTTAGAGTGATTTCAGAACTGGACTCCCATGAGAGGTGTTGTATGCTGATGACTTAGTGTTGGTTGTGGGCAGGGTGAGGGTAGAGGAAAATTATAGTCAGTAGAGAGATAGAATGGGGTACAAAAGGTTAAGCATGGATAAAACAAAAGTACTGACGTCTTGGGCAGATGCAAGAGGCGTGTGGCCATGTGCAGTTTATCAAAAGGATGTAGGGTGCGAGGAAAAATTCCATTTTGTGTAGTGTTCGTGATAAGTGGATGTATGAGATATGGTATCGGAGGTAGGGTGTAGGATAGTGCTGATATTGGGTGTGCAGTATGTAAAGGGAAGCATACTGGATGAAAGAGGCGGGAAATTATTCATTTTTCTCAAGTCTCTTGAATGCGTGGAGGATTTCCATCTCTCTAGTTGAGGCTAGAGGTGGAAGCAATTATCTTGGAAAGATAATCCCTATTGGTGTGAGTGCAGTCTCATGAGGGAGGCCAGTGAATGAGACGCATGCAGCTGGAGGAGATCCCACCTTAGAAAGATGAGCAACATGAAGCACACTCTCCACTGATAAAGCAGGGTTGGTGGAGACCCCAAAAGACTATTTTAGTTCTGAGCAATTCTCAACGTCCAAGCCAACCAATGGGGCAACGTGGTAAACAATGGCGGCACCCGTAGACCCGTAGGAGGAAGTACAGAAGCCAGAAGACTAGATCTGGGCAGCGCCACTGGGCGACGAGCCTTGGGATACAGCAGTCTAATGTAGATCTTGAAGGCAAGGGATGATAAGAGAGAAGAGGGAAGGAGGCGAGACATGAGATAAGATAAGAAGAAATAGATAGGGCGAAGAGGGAAGAAGAATGAGAAAGGAATGGAGAGGGAGGTGGAAATAAAGTAGTAATAAAACTGAGATTTCTAACGAAGAAAGAGAGGGGAAAACGCACGTAAGAAGACGAGTGAGAAGATGAGTTGAGAACAGGAAAGGAAGAAGAGAAGGAGGAGAAAAATTAGGGAGGGAAGAAATGGTGGAGCGAGAGAGGGAAGAAGGAAGAGACAAAGAAACAAAAGGAAGGAAGGAAGGGAAAGAGAAAGATAGGAAGAACAAAGGAAAAAATTAAGGAGGGAAGAGAGAAAGAAATGAAAGAAGTGAGAAAGGAATCAAAACAAAGGAAGGATTGAACAAAGAAACAAGGAAAAATGGCAAGAATAATATGAAAGATAAAAGAAAAAGAAAAGAAGGAAGGAAAATACGAAAACAGAGAGAAATTAACACAGAAAGTCAAAATATGGAGTGGAAGGATAATCAGAAACTATAAGAAGGGGTTACGAAAAAAGGAAGAAAATGGATGAAAGAAAGATGAAGAGAGGGAGGTAAAGAAAAATATAAAGGAACGAAATTTTCAAGAAGGCAAGGAAAACAGTAAAAAAATGAAGAGACTGGGATAGAGAAAAGCGCTAGAGGAAAAACGTGCAAAAGAAAAGGGTAAGAGAGGAAAGGATAAAGAAAGACTGGGAAAGAGTAATAGACAAACGGGAAAAAATATGGGAGGCACAGCTGGAGAAGGGAGGAGCAAAGAAGGAAGGGAAAGAGCGTGATGATAATAGGAAAACAAAATGAAAAAGAAAGCAGGAGGAAGATAGAAAAGAACTGAAAAAAGGAAAGGAAAGAGTGCACGAAGGAGAAAAAAATAGTTAAATTTGCTGCTACAGCTCCGGTTCACTTAGCATTGAGTGCCCAGGTTTCCCCGCTTGTTTTTGGTGTAGCTCGAATTTGATATTAATTTCCTTCGTTAGGTACCTTGGTTTTGAACTAAACCATCTCCAACAGTAACAGTGCTAATCTCCACCCAATGTACGGAGGGTTTTGAATATCAGGGGAAAGGGGGGAGGTTGAATACGTAAATAGGTGTTTCAAAATTATGAATTCATGAAAACCGAATATCCTAGCCTGATTTCAAGATATTCAGAACTATCTAGGGAGACAGAAAGATACATTCTCCGGTCGTAACTTTCTCATTCTTTGGTCCTAAACACTGTCCTGTTTATTTATGGGGGGCACACATATCAAACTTAACGGAATCAAACCACAGATCAAGAGAACGTTCCTTTAATTTTTACCAGGTCTGTTTATGAAAGTTACATTTTCCAATCCAAAACTGGGCATCCTTTTCCCCTAACCTCAGCATGGTTATAAAATCTATAAATTTATTTTTGTCCTTGACTGTAGATTTTGAAAACTTCGCTCACGTCATGGCTTTAAAATTTCCTTCTCGTATTCGTAACAATCAATTTTCAAAGGAAGTGTATCTTAGGATCGATGTTTATAGGGAAAGGAAACTGTACCACATCAAAACTGACAAGAGAAGGGAGGGAGAAAAAGATGAGGGAAAATATAGGAGTTGAAGGAAAAAGGGAAGATATTGAAGAAGTGGTTGAGATAAGAAGAGAAAGATGGAGAGGAGTATTTCTTGAATGGGAGGGAAGGAAGATAGGAGTAAAGGCGAGAGAGAGAGAGAGAGAGAGAGAGAGAGAGAGAGAGAGAGAGAGAGAGAGAGAG
>JAGKTI010036220.1:0-11107 GCA_018397915.1 Birgus latro
TATAAGAACTATTAACATTTATTCCATTATCGTGATGCGTGGCGACAGTTGCAGTACGTCGTGGTGGAGGATTCAGTGGTGGGGGCCGTGGAGGGTCCCGTGTCGTCGGGCGGGAGGGTGAAGCTGGACCGGGCTCCTGACGCCACCTGGAACGGGCTCAAGCTTTCCAACGTGACCATCAACACCCTCGCCGCTGGGGCCTTCAGTCTCTCTCACCAGGTCTGTCGCTCGGAGTCAACGTTCAGCATTATTCTCGTCGATTGCGTAGTCTCCATAGTTCCTCTCTCTTGAAATTTTTTAAACTAGACATTAATTTCCCCTGTAATGTCGTCTATATCATTTTAACATTGCCGTCTTTTGCGTAAGTACACGACAAAGGAAAAAGTATAATGAGGCTCGAGATTATGGGCCTTGAAATGTCTCTGTTCCCGGGGTGTATGTGTGTCAATTTAGGCGCCTTTCTAACACTTCGCCCTTAACAATTACCTCCTTCCTATAACACATTCTCTTTTATATTCTTCTGTGTTAGGAGGGTGTCTCACTTCTCTTCCTTCCTAGTTTCCTCTGCTACAAGTGACGTTAATCTTTCCACGACAGAGCCAGCTAGAGTATTCCACTGCAGAATACCTATAATTCGGTGTTTTATTTCAGCCAACACGAAATTACTTACAGAAACTTATATATATTGAGTTATAGAAAGCATCACCACTACCCACACGCCATCACCAAAATCACTACTCAAACACCGCCATCACCACTCAGACACCTGTAGCATCACAATCCAGACATCACCATCACCTCCAGGACATCATTACCACAACCACCACTTGCCACACATCACTACCACCACCATCACCTCCCAAAATACCATTTTTCACTCATAACCAGTGAGTTTTTCTGGTCCTTACCCGGAGAGTGGAGTCGTTCCTCCATCCCACTTAACTCTGAGAAAGGCCACAGAAAGAAACTGTGGCGGCAATCCTTCACTGAGGGACGCCTGCTGTGACTGGGACGGACATCTGGCCTGAAGTGCTTCTTTCAAAGGTGGGATGTCATCACAGACTTTGTGGGGAGATCACCCTGCCTCATGAGACACAGGTACAGTAGCAAGGCAGTCATTCCTCAGCTCTGTCCAGCATGATTCTTCCCACTCATACACAGTGCCTATGTCGTACTGTAAATGGTTCATTGTCACTTCCGAGGCTGCCCCTGGAAAGTGCTTGCTGCAAGTGGCCGGCGGCTGACGACTTCCCTGTTTCACTGGCAGAAATCTTTGATCAGTCAGTCACTACGAGTGGACAATGCCTTAATGTCCTTGCAAAAAGCTGTATCTCTTGCTAGTATTCCTCTATCGTGTACTGGCAGGAGGAGAAGGGTGAATCGAGCCCTCAGAAGGTAGAGGTGCGGGGGTGCCGAGTGGGGCGGGTTGGTACTGGCGCCATCACAGTGGCGGGAGACATCGCAGTCACCATCAAGGGCAACAACTTCGCCCAGCTGGCTTCACAGGCCTTCAAGGTAACGCACTCTGTTCCATTTGGTGAGATAACTTGTGAACAATACATCGTTTCGTAGCCTCTCCTGCACATCCATCTAAAAATTATATATCCTGTGAGAATGACAATCGTTTCCTTTATACTGTACTGTAAATTATGACTCGTAGTGTTGTTATTGTTGTTGCTTAAACATGATCAGTCTGACCAAGCAGACCCACCAACCACAGGTAAGAAACTGCTTCTGTGTAGCTGTCCTACAGGTATAGTACAGTGTACATGGCAAGGGCTAAGCTACTTTAACTCCTTCACTCTGGAAATTGTGTTTGTATTTTATTCTTGCCACCTCACACGATTTTGTTCGCCTGTGGAGCACCTTAGGAAGTGAAGGATTTGTTGTAGATATTGCATTAATCAATTCCTCCTGTATTAGAGTTAAATTCAAAGCATTGTTTAAAATGGTTGGTGGTTGCAATAATGCTAACATCCTCCTTTTAGGGGATAGGGAGGGGGCTCTGTAAGTGGACAGCAGCGCCACCCAGTCTGTCTTCATCACTGGTAATGAGAATAAAATGTAATATCTGCCATCCCTTGAACTGCTTTCGTCTCAGATCGACGTCCGGAATGACCTGAAGTTCGAGGAGAACGTGGCGGTGCGGGCTCACCCCAGATGCCTGGAGCAGATCGTGTGCCACAACCTCACCTCGCTGGAGAAGAACACAGTGCACCTGGACCACCTGCCCGACTCCAGCTCCTCCCTCATCACCTTCCATGACTCGTGCGGCAAGCCTCAGGTGCGGCACTTTGCTTTTGTCAGTTATTAAATCCATACATCACTATACTCACTTTGTACTGACAACTGCGTCACTTCCACAACTTAACTCCGTCTGCGTGAAATATATTGAGCCATTGTTATAAGGCAGCAGTGAGTCCTTGATTACTGAAGTTCTTTTGCATTGACACACCCTAGATTATCGTCCCTTTGTAGCTTATTTCACGAAGAACAGTGGCAGAAAAAGACAAACCTATGGCCCTCCACCTTCTCCACAGAACTTTTTCATGATCGTTCTCATATTCTCGTATCAATCTATTGTTACAGCTCAAGATGCAGCGATGGTAATGGTAGGCCACGTCAGAGAAAGAGGAGTGAAATGCGTTATGGATCTTCAGTTAATTTTTAAATGCACTATAGTCTCCAAGACGTTGGTATGGTGTGATCGTTTCAATATGTCTCGAAAAACGTTTACTGTTAAGCAGCACTAACCCCCTCTTGCCCTGGTACAGCTGTTCACGGTGGTCAGCCCAGCGGAGCCGCTAGTCATGCAGGTGGTGAGCGTGGCTACGTGGGTGCTGCTGGCTGTGCTGGTGGTGGTGCTGGTGGCGGGGGTCGGCGTGGCGTTGCGTGTGTGGCGACGCAACAACCAACGCAGGGAGTTCACGCGCGATGACTCCTTCCACTTCCACAACGGCGTTAAGTCCAGCCACAGCCGTCTGGAGCCACCCGAGGCCGACGCGAGGCAGGATGACGCAGGGGAAGGTGTGTCAAATCCCCTCTATGAAGACATGGAGTACAAGTCCTCTTTGTAGCTGGCACTAAAGTAAAATACTGTATCTGTGTATCTGTCTATCACCTCCATTTCCAGGGTTTATTCAGGTCAAAATACTGTATCTATGCATCTGCCAGTCACCTCCATTTCCAGGGTTTATTCAGGTCAAAAATATGTCTCAGCCTCTTTGTTACAACTCTTCCCTAATCCCTTCTGCCATTGCAAGCTGCTCTTACACTTGCACCCCTGTAATTCACCTTTTCAACTTGTAATTATCCTTGCAACAACACATATCAATCATGGTAAGTAAGGTACCAGCCAACCCCATGTTACCTTACCTATGGTGCTGGAAGACAAGGCTAGGCCGGTACTGTATACTGAATGCCGTACTGAGTAACATTCACCCATGCAGGCCTGGCAGGTACGTGTAGAGGATGGTGCGTGTGTACCAAAAACTTTCACGTCAAGAAGTTTTACAGAAAATTTTCCACAGATTAATAAAATTCCTTGCCCAAGTAAATCACTCTTTCTTCTGACATGTGAAATACTGTAAACTGAAGGACTTTGGGTGTTCCTGTTCATACACTGTGATATGTGGAAGATTCCCCTTTTTTTTTTTTTTGACCGTGTGAGTCTATTTTAGCGCAGACAGGCATGAAGTAGCAACCACCTACCACCACACACGACAAAGGCTGCATCAGCTCATGTCTGGTCCCTAATTAAGCATAAACACACACTTTCCTCCGTAAGGAAATGTGGAAGAATCATACATTGCAATAAGGTGAGCTTCTGGAAAACATTGTGTAGGCAACTGGACATTCCTTCTGAAAGGCCTAAAGTTAGTCCAGAAAGGGTTAATGAGACAGCATTACACTGTGATTCAGCTGGATACATTGCTCCTTGTCTAGTGATACATGGATGTCAGGTGAGACAATAAAGTGCAGCTTTGCTAGTGGACAAAGAGAATACATCAAGGAATGAGCTTCCCATAATATTCCCACACCAAAGTGAAGCAGATGAAGGATAACTGTGGCGGAATCTTCCTCCTCCTTCCCCTGCTGCCTGTACAATACCTGGGGTTGCGTTTAGCAGTTTACTGTACACTGTACTGTACCTGTACAGCCAAGGACAACAGTTTACCTACTATACCACTGCATGTACTTCACAGTTAGAGCATGTCCATTAATTTCCTTCCTAACATCATGTATCAGAGAGAACAGTCTATGGGCAGCCTCGCTGAGCTAACACAGGGAAATAAGAACAAGAGGTGAAGAACCGGGCAGACTTTTGTCACAATATGTTAAGATATGACCAAAGTGAATTACATTTTATGTTTGTGTACAGAGAATAAACAGTGCATATGTAAAGGGGTTACATATATGCAATGGCAGATCAATGGAATGTTGTTTACAAGGCCATCAGCTGCCCTGTTTGCCACAAGGAATGTTTTGTGGAACTGAATTTTGTGAGCGTATTTTTGTTCCGTTCTTCCCTGCGGCCAACCCTCCCGGTATTGACACCCTCGTTATTCACACCTGACGGTAATATTGACAGTAAATTAAGCCATAAGACAGACATCACGTACTGGTGCCCAAGTGGTGGCAGGTGTGGTGTTGTCTACTGGCGCAGGGTTGAACTATAGCATAACTTAGGTCAGATGGCACTAGATACTAAGCCCTAACCACCAAACACAGGCCGTCAGACGAATTACTGCCCTTCAAAATGAACAAATAATAATGAACAAAGTTACTTCTCGGATCTTAATTCAAACCTACAATTAATTTTGAATACAGGAAGTGTTTTATAGATACTCTCATTGTATTCATCTCATATTGTTACAGCAAATACTTCCACTGTACCCACCTCTGACTTACAGCGCCTAACAGTAGATGTAATGTTTCCCCAAAGCAGATATACGAGTATTTACATTTTTAATATCATCTGAAAACGAATGGCCTGTAAAAGATTATGTCCATATCAGAATTAAACAAGGCTCCCCTACCTTCCAATTGCTTCAGCTGAAAACAAGATTACAGTGCTGATATTTTGACAGCATCAGACGAACACAACGGCCTTCACCATTTCTCGCAGTGCCCTCATAACAAGATACTTATGCCTGACACCCGCATCGCTTGTCATCATCCCCTTTCTCCCACACTTACCTGCCTGCAAGAGACTCATTTACCTTGTTTTACGGTGTTCTTTTCGTTGTGTTCTGTGACGTCGTGTTCTCATTCCTCTAGGCTGTTCATCTGTACACTCTGGTCCTTGTAGCTGTCCTTTGGCGTGCGTGGTGCTAGTTTTTACATGTTTACAAGTGTACAGTACTTGCGTGGGGTAATGATGAGGTCTTGTTTCCTTTGCTTTCATTGTTACTTTCTTCTCTTTTCCCTTTCTTTTCCCTCGCTTTTATTTTCCCTTTCTTTTTCCTTTATTTTCCCTTTATTTTCCCTTGCTTTTATTATTAGTTTTTTTCTCTTTTTCCTTTCTCTTTTCCTCTTCCCTTCCCTGGTTTATGCCATCTTGGGTTGAGTTCAGTGTTTCAGTTTGGTCTTGCCTTCTTCTTGCCTTTATGTGTACGTTTTATTTTTAGGAGAAGCCGCCCTCCCGCTGCTCTGGATGGTTTACATATTTCCTTCCCTTATTTTCTTATTTTATTTTCACTGCTGCTGTTTCAGACTGAAAGAGGGTAAATGGTAGTTATGTATGTCCACCTTACTCCGCTAGTCTCCCTCTTCAACGCCATTTTCTATCGTTGTAAGGGGGACTGAGGTTGATGCAGGACACTTATCCTCCGTCCCAGCTCAGGATGCTTAGGGATGGTCCTGGAGGCTGGGTTTGTCTTGCTGGTGCCACTTTCTCTAACCATTCCTCTATATCCCTTGAAAAATTAAGAAACTGATATACCTTTTCTCAGAGGAAAGTAAAGTAGCTCCTCCTTTTCTAAGGTAAAGGTGGGCAGCGCACCTCCTTTGGGGTGAGGAGAGGGAGGCAGCCCCCCCCACCCTTATTGGGAGAAAGTTGAGGAGACTCCCTTTCTTGCAAGAGAAGAAGGAAAGTGGCCAGGAGGCAGCCCACAATATTTGAGGGGTGGAAAGAATTAGTCAACCCCCCCACATTTTTTTTTTGGGGGGGGGGGGAATGGGCCCTTCATCCTAATTTGCTGCTGAGGAAAGTGGGGCCAACCCACCCTTTGGGGGGTGGGAAGGTAGGCCCTCCAGTATTGGAGAGGGGGGGGAATGAGAGGGTAGCTCCCTCTTTGGGTGTGTGTGTGTGTGTGTGTGAGAGAGAGAGAGAGAGGGGGGGGGGCGGACGGCTTCCCTGCTTTGGGGGAAAGGGGGTGGATGGTCCCCCCTGGGGGAAAGTTAGGGTCGGTGACTCACTTTTCCTTGGGGTGTAGGAAAGGCATCCCAATTTTGTGTGAAAGGGGGCAGCCCCTCTTTTGTTTCGGGGATGGGGGAAAAGGATTTATCGCCTCCCCCACTTAGGGGGAAATTGTTGGGCAGCCGTGCTTTACTGAAGGGGAGTGAAATGAAGGGCAGCCCCCTTCTTGGGGGAAGAGAGACGGGAGATCTCAGCCTCCCATTGCTTTCTGTTGGGGAAGGGAGGTAGCAGCCCCCTTATCATTGAGCTGGTGGGTAGCCCCTTGTTTCGTATTGTGAGTAAGGGAGTAAGGGGGTGCAGCCCTCTTTTGGTCTTATGAGGAATGGGGCAGCCTCCCATTTTATTTTGTTGGGATAAAGGATGCCACTCCAAATTTTTGGGGAAAAGTTGGGGCCAATCGTCCCCCTTTTTTTGAGTGGGAGGGGTATAATGGAGGTGTCATCTTCTTACTAGGGGAAAGAGGCCTACTTTGCGTGCCCTGCCCTGCCCTGCCCTGCCTGCCATTCTCTCTTAGGCTTCCAGCAGGAGGATGGTGGACTGCAGGAAACAAACAGCTACAGTCCATCAGGTTCACATCCACCTGAGCCGTGGCCCCCAGTGAAACTCTTGACTCCCCTCCCTCGTATGTGGAGACCCGGCCAGGCCACCACTCCGGCCACAGTGATGACGGGAGAAGACAATTTGACGTCTAGCTAAATGGAATGGAGTGTAGCTTGCAGTAGTAACCTATGAAAGGATAATTATTAAGGCGTGGCATGGAGAGATAAAAGTTTTACACCTAGTTAATGGTATTATAAAAGGAGAGTTACTGTATTATGTATGATGTGTAAAATAAATCACTGGCACCAGGAAATGAAAAACAGTGAGAATATTTACGCTTGCCTCTTTATAAAATTTGGATAATAATTAGTAAGTGAAAAGGGTAGTTATCCATAACAAAATATATTTAAAATTTATCATGAAATATATAATGGGTTTGACGTCAGTGAGGAATCATGGGAGTAGCATGATGAAGACCGAGGGAGGCAAGGTGAGTAGGTGATTTCGTTTTTAAACCATATTTCTGTAATTAAAATGATAGCAATTCTCCCATGTATGTATCAACTCTGGAACTGTCTCCCTCTGTCTGTATTTCCTGCTGCCTATGATCTCCAGTCTTTCAAACGCGGTGTGTCCAGGCGTCTCTCTGTTTTCCTGATATTTGTTTATTCTTGGAGGGAACAGTTTGCGGGTTCCTGGCCTTTGGTTCCTTCTTCCTTGCATAAAAATGAATAATAATAATGTCTGGTGCCATAACTGAGCAGTGGAGATAGTAGAAGTATGATGTAATTAGCAGATAAAAGTAAAGAGAGATGCTAAGCCAAGATGTCCCAAGTTGTTTTTAATCTTGATTTTCTTTCTTTTTCTCTGTCATGCTCTGAGGACAAACAGGCTTTGATTATGTGTTGTTTTAGGGTACTGTGAAGAGTAAATAGCTTGTTGACATTGTTATTAAGAGATGTAACAGATAAACTTTTAAATCACCAGTAATTAATGTCATCCTTATATCTTGCAAGGTAAAGGTAAAGGTGTGACGAGTTGCTACCAGACCCGCTGTCATTTACCGAATCGACACTCATTTGGAAAATATTATCATTTTTATCACCATATAGGTTCATACACACATAATTATTTGAAATTCGGTCAAAAAATGTGTTTACTTTAATTGTTAATTTTAAAAAATAAGGATTCATAGCGACAACGTGCTAAAGTTAGCGAAAGTGTTGCCCCTTTAGATCGCTAACTCGCTTTGACAGACTTCTGTTTTGCATAAATATTAATTCTAAATGCAAATAAATGTGTTGACGGATATTTTTACATGTTTACCGATATTTTGGTAACTATCCGTACTTGTTTTCCATTATAAAATTTTTAGGCTTTGCGGGTTGTGTTTTTGGGCCGTATTTTGAGCAGTAATGCAACCACTGGGCTGTTTCTTGGCGTCTGGGATAAACTCTAGCATTTAAATACTATTTTGAGAGTTTATGTTACTAAAATTGTGCTTAGAACAGGTAATGAGAGTACATTTAGTGGTGATGGTGAATGCCAGTAAGGGAAGTCACCTGGTTTACTCACCTGGTTGGCTACCCCATTACAATTTAACAGTATGGCTCGGTAGGAATTTGCTTTTTAGAAGCAGGGCAGCCCATACCTGCTGGCACGCCAGCCCCATTCCCTATACACATCATCTGAATATACTATTGAGTAGGGGCTGAGTTTTGTGCCATATGCAGGGTTGATAAACTACTTGAAGGACTTCGAATTATGAATCGTAGTTATTCAATATAATCAAGCAAGATGTGACCTAGTTGTGAGTGGAGGGACTTTTTAAATGAAGTAACAGAGTCGGCGCTAACAGTATTATCAGACAGAGAATTCCAGAGGTCTATACATCTGATACTGAAAAACCTGCGTCT
Source organism: Birgus latro (assembly GCA_018397915.1). Lineage (NCBI taxonomy): Eukaryota > Metazoa > Arthropoda > Malacostraca > Decapoda > Coenobitidae > Birgus > Birgus latro. Next base: position 8,878 of record JAGKTI010036220.1, read on the forward strand.
ACACTCGGATGAAATGCGGGGCTTGGCCACCTTGAATCTATGACCCCTGGTGTGAGTTAATGGAGGAAGAGAAAAAAATTTGGGCAGTGTGACTGGGGATTGGTGATGAAAGATTTTCCAATATTTAATAAGATCAGCTCTGATCAGTCTCCCTTTTACTGAATACAGGTCCAGGTTTTTCAGACGGTCAGCATAACTGAGTTCGGACAGGCCACTGATTTGCTTGGTCCATCTGCGCTGTACAGACTCCAGAAGCTTCAGATCTCCGTGGTAGCCTGTATTCCATACAGTGGAGCCAAACTCCAGGATAGGTCTGATGTGGGATTTGAACAAGGTCAACATAAAAGCTCAGTCACGACAGAGGGTGGACTTCAACAAATTATTTGCCAGGCCTGCTGCTTTTTTTACAGTATTTCTTATGTGAGAGTGGAATTTAAGTGAGCTGTCAACCAAGATACCTAAGTCTTTGTGTATAGTTTCTACAGAGAGACTGGTGTTGTTCATGTGATAGTGCTGAAGTGTGCCAATAGAGTTCCAATCAACTGGGCCTCTCTGACATCGCAGTACAGTGCACTTGTCAAGATTGAAACGTAAACCGCAGGACTCAGCGACCTTGTACACCATATCTATGTCCTTTTGACACGTATTTATGTCAGCAGCTAACGAGGAACAGGTGTTGTGATGCAGCTTGAGGTAAATCTTCATGTCGTCAGTAAAGAATTTGCATTTGGAGCGTATATATGATGGTATAAAGTTTATGTATACCAGAAAAAGCAAGGGGCCTAGAACAGAACCCTGGGGGACACCACTGAGAACATTCCTTAAGGAACTGGTGCAGCCAGACACAGACACTTTCATGGTGCGGCCAGACAGGAAGTCAGAGATCCAGGACAGCAAGGAACCACTGACCCCCAGTAGTCTTAGCTTGTTGATGAGTATTAAATGGTTGACAGTGTCAAAGGCTGGTCATCTCCCTTTAAATGTACTGGACCACAGTAGCCTAGCCTAGCCTCAGGCCACCTACACCTGGTAAGGAGAGTAATCTACAGTAGTCTTATGCAATGCTCTACTATGTACCCACCTACCTACCTGTCTACTACATTGGCTACCGATATACCACAGTGCCCATCTCCTACCTACCCACCCACCACAGTGCCCATGTGTCTGCCTACCCACCTACCTATCTACCTCCCTACCACAGTGCTACCTACCTACCCACCAGCCTCCCACAGTGCTTACCTACCTACCTACCTACCTACCAAAATACATAACTACCTCCCTCCTTTCCTCTCACAGTCCCTGCCTACCTACCTACCTATCTCCCTCCCTCCCACAGTCCCTACTTACCCACCTACCTACTTACTTCCCACAGTGCCTATCCACCTGCCTCCCGCAATGCCTAGCTACATACCACAGTGCCTGCCTACCTACCTACCTATCTACCAATCTACTGCAGTGTTATACGTACCTACCTTCCTCTACGAGTGTTCTCCATTAACAAAGAAAGATCTGTAATAGACCTGGACTGCACTGCTTACACATATGACCCTCGACTCCCTCCCTCATCCCTGAATATAGGATAGTGGACTGCAGGAGGAGGACAGCTTCAGCCTGCAGTCCACTGGCTTCACATTCAGTTGAGCCTGAGGTTGCAACTACTGTACTACCATTGCTAATCCAACGATGCATTAACCATATTATTTTTGCTACCTCCAGACGATTTTATACAGGTTAGGTGGGGAAGGTGGCAGGTGTGTCTGGGTTGACTGCCGAAATGTTGAAGGCCTCAGGAGATACTGGGGTGAGGTTAGTCACTGACCTGATAAATATGATTATATATGAGTGTGTTGTCCCAGATGATTGGCTGAAGAGTGTAATTGTAAATGTGTACAAAGGGAAGGGTGATGCCCTGGAAAGGGGAAATTACAGAGGTATAAAGCTCATAGACCAGATAATGAAAGTAATGGAGAGAGTTCTAGAAGGTATGATTAGAGAAAGGGTGAATATCGATGAGATGAAGTTTGGGTTTATGCCAGGCAGGGGGACCACTGATGCCATATTCATTGTTCGACAGCTTCAGGAAAAATATATTGGCAAGAAAAGGGAATTGTATTTTGTTTTTGTTGATTTGGAAAAGGCCTTTGACAGAGTCCCTAGAGAGGTGGTGAAGTGGGCAATGAGAAAGCTAGGGTTGGAAGAGTGGCTGGTTAGGGTGGTTATGGCCATGTAC
>JAGKTI010036221.1:0-11107 GCA_018397915.1 Birgus latro
TTTGCAGTCTCCCAGATATTTTACAAAGCTAAATGAAGACCTACCTTAGCGTCAGAGTTAATACAATATAATGCAGCCAAAACTAATAGTACCTCCCCGTAAAGGAATTGTTGTATGAATAATACTGAAGTATCCAATTACGTGCTTACTTGCGAGAACCCTCATAAATATTTTCCATTCAAATGAAAAAATAACGGGTTAAACTCACTGGATATACATTCAGTACAAGACACACCTAAAGGTGTTGATATTATTCTATCTATCTATCTATTGCCAGACGCCTCAATCCCGCACGGGGTGGCCACAAACTTATTACTGGACTTAAATAACGCTAATAAAGTACATTGTTCTATTTTCCATGACAGAGAATATCTGCGGTCACAGACGCATACCAGCACTGCATGAATGATTATAAATCTGGAAGTGCAAAGTACAAAGGCAACCAACAGCAACAGCCCTCTTAGTCCTTTTGAGGCTAGGAGATGCCTAATGTTACTATTCTAACTGCCAAAGACAAGGATAGGAAAACAGGAAGGCTCTCCCGACTCTCCAGTCGAAAATGGCTGTAAATAGTGAGCGGAACACCGTGCAGCATATTCAAGTTGTCACGGAAATTTCGTACGAAAGGGTTAACGGGAACCATATTCTATAGTAATTTAACCGGCAAGAGAAACACAGCTAGTCAACTTACGGAACTTATTTTCTTTCTGTATGGCTAGTAGTCCGGCCAATATGCTGTCAACTGCAAGAAACCATAATCAACAAAAAATGTATCGTTCAGAAGTGAACAAGCTTAGACGGATTAGAAGCCAAATACTTGCCATATCCAGTCGGTTGTTAAATGTTAATGCTGTGTGAGAGTTAACCACATAAGGAGGCAACTTGTTCCACATATTAAAACCCTAATTGGCCACCAGCATCAAAAGATGTTTTACTGTAGCGTAGCCAGTGCTGTCCATGCGGTGCTGTCTTTAAAAAACTGAACAATACTGGGATGGGAACGAAGGTCTGGAAGATGATGACCCTAATCTACTCTACCCTCCAAACCACTCAGGCGGTCGGTGCATTTCGTGAGTAAGTCATGGGTGGACATCCGCCTTTCGCTCCCCTCAAGTGTTGGTGTAGGTAAGAAAAGGAAAGCAAGTAAGTCAAGAAAAGAAAGGATGTTTCCCAGACAGTGGCTGCTTATCGATGTTTGCTTTTGACATGAGAAAGGAGGGGAGAGAAAGAAGGACCCCTCACGCTCACCCGCTCTCACTCAACAGCCCACAACCCGCAACCCTACAAGTGTAAAAGGTGAGTTGTTTTTATTTTTTTCACTTACTCGTCTCATTTGCCATTATTTCTTTTACTGTATTTTTTTCCTCTTACTTTTTTTTTAGGGGGGGGGGTATTTCCAGGAGATGGTCATATTCTTTGTTTATTGCACTTACAACTACCAGTTACAGCTTCAGTAGCACATATCGGTACCCCTCCTTCCCAAGCCCACCATGCTAATCTCCGGTCTTATCATTTTTGACCACAAGAGTTGCCGCTAAAGACACACAGCTGTGCCCATCATCTTATAACATCCATCTCCTCTCTTTCCACATGCACTACAATACCCAGCGTAAAAAAAAAAAAAACTACAAACAGGAATAAACATTAAGAACATAGAAAAAGGGAAAGCATTCATAATTAAATTTTTATTTGTCTATCTATTGCCAGACGCCTCAATCTCGCAAGGGGTGGCCACAAACCAATCACATCCTTGTCGCCCCGCCATTGCTCTGCCCTTCCTCCAGCTCACACCCCACTCCCTCATATACCTCTCCACTCAGGGCCGGGTGCAGGATTTTTGAAAGGGAAGGGTTGGGAAAAAAAAACTTTTTCATAACATAGGTCGTTTACTTTTCATTCATTCATTCATTCATTCATCATATAATCCTGTGTTGCCCCATGCGGAGCGTAGGAGCCCAGGGCTAGGCAAGTTGATCTAGACATTCAAGATGAGAGTAACCAGCCCGACTCATCCCTGAGTGGCAGTATGTGAGCAATAAACCCCAACTGCCCCTTGGATGTACACTTGCACAGGCTCAATCCAACTGGTCACCTTCTAACTGACCAAAGTACTGAAAGGGTACAAACTCAGGGTAATATACATTCTGAACTCTAAAGAATCTAGGAAGTGAGACAACGAGTTCGGTCGTTTACTAGATATATTTCACTATAAATCATAGGAAAAACCAAGAGAAAACCTTCTTCATTCGTTGATTTCTGACTGCAAACTAACTCACTCTGCACAGAAGTGCCGTTTGTATACCCTTATGGAGCATTTTTGAAATTTTCACTTCGTTCTACAAACATCCATTTCTTTTTTTCAGTAGCCTTCCATGACCTTTCATTTATTCTCTTCGATAACAAAACATTCTAGGACCTTCATGAAACTTCTTAATTCGTTCTTTCTTATATTTTGTAGGAAATTTTAACTCTTTTTGTATTATTTTTCTATCAAGTAACTTTCTTACTGGAATTTAATTATTTTAATGAGTTGTGAAAATTTCATTCTTTCCAAATGGGGGTTACGCCTTCAGAAATGTCCCCCTGTACACGGCCCTGTCTCCACTCCATCCCTCCATCTCATCCTCGGTCTTCTCCTTCCCCTCCCCCTCTCCACCACAATCACATACACTCTCCTCGTTAGTCTCTCGCCCTCTATCCTTTCCACATGGCCAAACCACATCAGGATATTTTTCCTAATGCTTTCTGTCACTTCCACATCTACACCACAACGTTCCTCCACTTCCTCATTTGACAGTCAGTCTCTCCATGTAACTGAACATGCTCTCCTCAAATAATTATTTTCACTCCTCGCACTTTTGACGTGTGTCCTTCAAACAAGGTCCAAGCTTCACTTCCATATACTACAATTGGTATCACAATATTATCATGCAGCGACTTTTTTACTTCCACGCTCATTTCTCTATTTCTTATCACTGCTTTCAAAGAACCATCAACTTTTCTTCCTTGTTGCACCCATTCAAGCACTTCACCCTCCAAACTTCCATCCTTACTCATCACACTACCCAAGTACTAAATGCACTCACATTTTCCATTCCTCATCATTCACCCTCATTGTACATTCATTGAATTCATTTCTCTTGAAGACAAAAACTTTACTCTCTCCTACATTCACCTTTAGATTCCGTTTCTTACACACTCTTCCAAACTCATTCACCAAGCCTTGCAGTTCCCCATCGTCTTCACTTAACAATACAGTATCATCTGCAAACAATAAAACAGGAAGTTTCCAAACGCTGTCCTCTCTCATTAGGGTCGCTCCAACATCCACTGCCCAACCTTGTGCCTCTTTCATAATCCACATACAGATTGCCCAACCATGGAGACATGACACATCCCTCTTTCAGTCCAATATTCATACAGAAAAATTCACTCAGTTCACTATCTACATACAGTGCAGCCTTAGCACCCTCATGCATATCCTTCATGGCATTCAACAACTTCCCATTCAATACATAATCAGTATTTTCCATATTCCTAGTCTATCCATTCTGTCATATGCTTTCTCCAAACCCATGAAGGCCGCATACAACTTCTTTCCCCTCTCTAGAAACTTTTCCACTAAAAACTTAAGGATGCATATCTGATCTACACAATTTCTTCCCTACCTAAAACCTCCCTGTTCTTCTCCACCTGATTCCTCCAGCATTTCCCTAACTCTGTCAGTAAGTATCCTATCATATATATTCCCTTTTACACGAAGAAGACAAATGTCTCTATGATTGCCACACACATCTTTTTCCCATTTTCCTTTGTACAGGAGAATAATTATAGCCTACCTATTTCCAGTCCCCGGGAATTCTACCTTCCTTCCAGGCCAATCTGAAGATCTTCCATATCCATTCTACTACTCTCTCTCCCCCATACGCCAGCTTTTCACCATACACTCCATAATTTCCTTGGGCTTTCCCCTTTTTGACCTTCTTCATTGCTTCCACTACTTCCATCCTACTGATCTCTTCCTCCCTTCTCGCCTCCCTCCTTCGAACCATTCAAAGCCACTTATTCTCACATTACTTTCATTCTCTATGTTTAACAGTTCCTTAAAGTGTTCTCTTCATCTGCTCACTTTTTCCTCCATTCTCCACTATCAACCCACCATTTTTATCTTTCACTCCCGAACTAACTTCTTTATCACCATGTCTAACTGTATTTACTTCCTTCCAGAACATTGTCTTACATTCCCTCCATTTTACACTCAAATTTCTTCCAAAGTCCTCATCCATTCTCTTCTTACTCTTACAAATCTTTTCACCTCTCTCTTCCTCTCTACACATAACCCTTCCACCTCTCAACCTCCCCCTTGCCTCTGCTTCCCATCCACCCACAATATACTTTCTTCATTTGTGCCACAGTTCGTCTTATCTCTTCATTCCACCATGCAGTTCCCTGTACCCCCTTATATCTTCTCTTCACCCAACTCACCACCTCATAAGCTGCACAAATTTCTTCTGTGAATATCTTGTTCACACCTTCCACCTCCCTCATTTGTTTCAAAATATATTTACCCAATCGCTCCTTCACTTTTTCTCATATTTTGTCTTTTTTTTTTTTAATTCTTGCAAAATTTCTACCTTCGCTGTATGGACTATTTCCTCCTGCCTTTCCCTCCTTCTATTCCTCACTGCGCGTGACTAGTGGTGGTCCGAAAGTCCACTCCTCAAAACTCACAATGCTCTTGCAGCCATTATATACCTCCTCATTCTCTCATCAACAGCACATAAGCAATCATTGCCTTCCGTTCATTCAGTTCACCACCCACCCATCTCATCACTCGCCACATATACATGTGGAACATTTTGTGCCTAAAGAGGGTATTGGCTATCACCAACTCACTTCCCACACAAATGTCCGCTAGAGCACTACCATTCTCATCCACTTCTGCAGGCTCATCCCATTCACCAACGACTCCATCCACCTTCACATTCCCTACTTTTCCATTCATATCTCCAGTGAAAAACACTCTCTCATTCCTCTCAAACTTTTCCCTGCATGCTTCCACATTTACCCAGAACTGTTCTTTCACTCTGCTTGCATACTCTTGCATTGGTGCATACCCGCACAGAATCACCAACGTTTGTAATCCCACTTTCAGTTTTACCCACACAATCCTTGAACCAAGTGATCAGTATTATTTCGTATTTTCCTTCCATCTTTTGCACACAAGAATATATACACCCTCTTTTGCCCATTCATTCTCACCTACTCCCGTGCATATACCCCATCCTTACTCCCACTCTCTCACAATCTCATCTCACCATTTAGTCTGAGTTAAACCATATATATTCACTTTTGCCCCCCCAAGCACTCTAACAATCTCTCTCTCTCTTTCACCTCATCATTCACACCTCTTACATTCGACGTTGCAATCTGAACCATATCCTTTTCCCGGTTCATGGTCGTCATCCATTTGTCCGTCCTGGTCTGTGGCTGCTTGTTTGAATTTTTAGTTAGTTATTTTCCGGAGAGGGGCACCGACCTTCTGCCAGCCTACTTGCTGATAAGTAGGGAACACGTGTTGTTTGGTTATTAGGTTACCACTCAGTGTATTGAATGATTTCCCCGTTTACAAGAAATCAGTAGCTTGCCACTCGATGTAGAGCTACCCAGAAAAAGAGTACCACTACCCTGAGTGGGTGGATGGTGAAGTGGTTCATTTTACGTATTTCTTGTTTTGCACAAGAATTTCAGCAACGTATGGGGTATTATCGAGGTGAATATATGGATGTAATGCCTTCCAGTCCCTTCATGCTAATTCCCTTGTGTGAGGGGCTCATCTTGGGTTGTATTGAATTTTGGTTGTGACGGTTCAGCCTATACACACACAGTAGCACCCTTATCTGGTAACAGACTAAAAACAGCATCTTTCGCCTCTCTTTTGACACAAACTGCACCATGCAGACTACAGATCTAACGCTCTATTTGCATAAACACAATAAACATAAAAAATAGTGGGGAAAAAATAAAAATGATTCATAATGTAATAAATCCTCCCATATTATGTGCTAATTTTGTTCGTACTACATATTTCTAGTCATTCCAAACCATTTCAGCAACATTTAAGCTTTCTTTTTTAGGGGGTGAGAAAAAAAATATGGGAAGATAAAAATTACATTCCAGGTGCGCGAGACGATTCTCTTTACGTTGGTATGGAAAAAATCGATTTTCTAAACTTGACAAAATGATCCTGGCAATGGCCTGGGGGACCCGTCAATTTCCAAAGGCTCGGCCACGGAGAGGTTAAACCGTGTGGAAGAAGAAACGTTTGCCAACGATTTTATATCCACTGCTTCTCCTTTAATTTTACCGATTTACTGTGAAGTACTTTTTGACAGCCTTTTCTTCACGGCCTTTGAAGACTTTGAATACTTAAATGAAATCCTCCTTTACCTGTGCTTAGGGTAAACAGATTCAACATTTCTAATCGTTCCTCATGTTGTTTATTTCATAATTTAGGTATTATTTCTGTCACTCTCTGCTGTACTCTCACAAGTTTTTCCATATAGCGTACAGTGACAAGAACTAGACATAATTGTACATATGTACACATACTAAGGAATCCAGTCAATTTACTGGCATTTTAAGCTGCCTCTGGACACCTTTTGCTTGGTTTCAAATCATTTGTTATTATAATTCCTTAGTCTTTTTCATGTTTTACACTATCAAATGGAACATTATTCATGTTATTACTGGCTCTGATGTATTTACTGCCAGTGTTTATTACTTTACATTTGTTACTGAAGCCCATTGGACATTTTTGGGCCCACTTACTCAGTTGTTCAAGATCTCTGTCTATGGCCTGCCTCTGCAATGTTGTGTCTGCTCTTTTACGTATTTTAGTATTAAGAGCGAATTAGGAAATCTTACAAAATAATCTTTGGTCAAGATGATATGTGTACATTAAAAAAAGAACAGGACCTAACACTGAACCCTATGGCACTCCACTGGTGACAGTCTGATCTTTTTCCATTTATTACCTCCGCCAAGGAAGTTATGTTTTACCCCGCATTGGTTTGTTTGCCTGTTTGTCAGTCGGTCTGTAAGCAGGATTACTCAAAAAGTTATGAACGGATTTTGTTGAAAGTTTGCAGAAGGGTGGACCATGGGCCAAGGAAGAAATTATTGAAATTTGGGCCAGATTCTGATCCAGATCCGGAGTATCCCGCATGATATCTTCAAAAGTTCTCAGGGAATATCAATGAAATTTGTGGAAAGGTGGACCATGTGCCAAGAAAGAATTGATTTAATTTGGGGGAGGATCCGGATCCGAATCCTGTATCCACGGATCTGGGTCCGGATTCTTCTTAATGGCAATGGCATTGTCGTAGGTATGCGCTCTCTGAGTGCTTTACCTGCGCCAGGAGGTATATGTTTCTGCCTGAGTTGGTTGGTTTGTCTGTTTGTCCATCTGTCTGTTAGCAGGATTACTCAAAATGTTACGAGCGGATTTTGCTGGAAAATTGTTGGACAGGAAGAGTAAAGCTTAATGAACAATTGATTAGATTTGGTTGTGACCCGGAATTTTTTGTTTGTTTGTTCACACCATATCTCCAAAAGTTCTCTGCGAATTGCAGTGAAATTTTGTGGAAGGGTGGGTCATGGACCAAGAAAGAATTTAAATTTTGGGGTGTATCCGGCTCCGGATCCGGATCTTACCGCACGTAATCTCCAAAAGTTCTCAATGAATTTCAGTGAAGTTTTCTGGAAGGGTGGGCCATGGGCCAAGAAAGAACTGGTTAAATATGGGGGCCTATCTGGATCCAGATCCGGCATTGGTAGAGGTATGTGCTTTCTGAGTGTGCTTCTAGTTACCTCAGTCAAGGAGGTTATTCATAACCCTGCGTTGGCTGGTTTGTCTGTTTGTCTGTCTGTCTGCTAGCAGAATGGCTTAAAAAATTATGAATGGATTTTAAAGAAATTTTGTGGTATGGTGGGCCATGGGCCGAAGATATCGTCGAGGTTATTATCTTATGGAAATCGATTAGTAGCCTTTTGATTAACTTACAGAGATGTACTGGGATGTTCACCTGCATCCTTGTATATCAATAGGGTACTTATAGTTAAGCATTACTCTCAGTATTTCATGTACACACAAGGACAGTTAAGGATCAGTCGTCCTTATTCTGTCATTCCTTCTGTCTTCGATCTTCATTCTATTCAGCACCATGTGTCCAGGCAATTTGATCATGATATGAATTTCTGTCTTTTGAATAACGATTCTTTGGAGGAATTTTGATGTGCTGCTTTTCAAAGGTTAGTTTTCGTGTCCTCGAGGAAAAGAAAGTGGTTGCAGGGACAGAAGAAAATACAATAGTTTGAGTGGGGAGCAAGGGGCCGAAGTGTGGTTTTGGTCGCAACCAGCTGCTATTGGCATGTCGACCACTCTCCATTAATTACCTTCCTTCTTTCTCAACATACTTGATGAGAGAGGAAGGGGGATGCTCGGGAGGGAAGGCTCTCTCTCTCTCTTTTTTTCTCCCTTTCTCTGGATTAATTGCTGTTGGAGTCTCTTTATAGGGAAACTCTATAAAGAGATAAGTACCTTCGTATAGTGTCTGAATCAACGAAGTTGTACAGGTACAGCAAGTGGATGACCTGCAAGTGACCAAGCATAGCAACATTACCATTAGTGCTCTGCTGGAATAACTAATCCACATCAACGAGCAACTTTAGCTCCCTGTGGAGGAAGAAAACAATGGAAAATTACCATTCCTAGATGTACTAACAATAAGATGAGGTGAAGTAAAATTTCCGTTACAGTATACAGAAAACCAATGAACAAGGATGACTTTATTCATACTCTAAGTTCCTTTGATGCCAGGTGTTATCTTAGCACCTACAGGTAATGAATGAGTTTGATCAGTTAGAGTACTGGAAAGGTCTTTTAATCATCTGAAGCGAGAAAGCTTATGAAATAACAAAAATAGCAAAAGTGGAAAGGAAAGAAGTGGAATACATCACTGTACCCTAATATGGCTTAGTTATAAGTCACAATTAGGTTACAAGTCCTTAAAAAATATTAATCCATTCCAACACCAACGCTATAACTTCAGGGGACAGAAATATCAATGATCTTATGAGAAAGAAAGGAAAAGTTTCTTGCAACGAGAAAAGTGTAGTGTACAAATTTCATGTAGCATTTGAGATGAATAATATTATGGAGAAACAATGGGAACCAGATACCGTTGTCACGAATTTTCTACATCGTAACATCATGTTAAGTAAATCGTGACATCGAGTGATTTTGCGGGAGGAACGAATTATTATGAAATGTACGATGTTTCGCTCATTCTTTCAAACCGTCCGCTCGCTTGCTTGCATTGGCTCAAGTTGTCAAAACTTTCGTCATTCTACCGTGAGTAATTGTTTTTATGTGCGGGCGGTGCGTTCCTCTGAGCGATAATTCTTGAATTGTTGGTTCCGCTCTGTGCCGTTACACGCCGGCTGCGCCCTCTTCCCACGCTCGTCGCGCTATGTATTCAAATCGGAGCTCAGTCTGTCTGTAGACACGGCGCACCGCGGTACGCCTTGAGAGGCTTGAGTGATTTCTTAGCGATCTCAGATCTCAACTTGTGTTGGCGTGTGTCCCGGAAGCTCCCACCAATCCTTGGTGATCGTCGCAGCAGCTCGGTCTCATCCATACCGATTAGTATTTTCTTGTTTTCCTAGGCTTAAGCTTTTGAGATATTTAGCTGTTTGTCTGAGTGAGTGAGTGCATTTCCCTTCCGTTGATTTGAATTGGAGTCATGTAACGTAAATTTATTTGCTTGTATTTAATAAATTTACAGTTCGTTTTCTTGAGCTTTGTTAAATGTAACAGTCGTGTTTAATTTTCCCACTTGTTTAATACAGTTTTGCTACTCCACGTTAGCACAACTCTTTGTATTAAATCATGACTGGTACTTAGACCAGCTTTTGGCATTAATCCTTAAATCCGTTGTGCTAGCTAGGAGTTTGGCTCAGCCAAGATCCTGTTTAACTTTATTATTATTATTTTTGATTGTTAAGGGGAGAAATTAACTTTCTCAGAGGCCAACGGTACAACATTACAGCCTACTTGAGCGTCTAGTCTCTGCTGTGTACCGTTGAGAAAGTCTATAAATTCTCGATTCAGAGAATTGGCGAAGTAAGCCAGCATAAAGTGAAATCGCTACTTGATTTTACGAGTTTATTCTCTCGTAGTAAATGACTCGATAGTCATTCTTAGCACACATAGCTATATATTGTATACTCGAGTTATACAATATCATTATCCTTTTGAAATACCTAAAATTTCCCCTGACATCTGGCGACCTCATTCCAGGATAAACTCCTAGCCTAAAATTATTACCGAATCACTTACTCACTTTTACTTATCAGTCTTAGTTGTCACTCAGTCTCAAACTAAGCACGATGGAATCCAGTGCATTCGTGCAAGAAGCTAAGGATATGGGGCTTACTAACCCCCAGGAAATTCGAGATTATGTCCTGTCATGCTTCAATTATGAACATCAACACGAGAATGCCGCTAGTGAAGAGCGGAAAATTCAGTGCGAGCATGAGAAAGAACTACGTGAGTACGAGGAACGAGATCGAGACAAAGCACGTGAACGTGAGCGTGCTGAACGCGAAGCACGTGAAGAACGGGAGTGTGCCGAGCGCGAGGATCGAGGGAGAGCACGTGAACGCAAGCACCAAGCACGTGAACATGAGTTGGAAGTCCTAAAGCTAAAGCGAGACTCCTTGGCTTCAGGCATACCGGGTGCAGCCAATCCAAGTTCCTCTACTGCTCTCCAAGCACCTTTTCTAGCAACTCCACATCTCAAGCTTCCCTCTTACAAGGAAGGCGACCGAATCGAGCCATTTATAGCTCGTTTCGAAGACATGGCAAACCTGTACGATCTGGATGAGGCAGCTAAGCGGCTTCAGTTCCTTAGCCTGTTTGAGGGCCCCGCCCTCGACATTCTCCACAGAATTCGCGGAGATAATCTCACGTATGAGATGATGAAGACCGCACTTATCAAAGCGTATGGTCTTACTGTTGATCATGCTAGGAATCAGTTCATGA
>JAGKTI010036222.1:0-11107 GCA_018397915.1 Birgus latro
GCAACCAACACACCCACACCCCCATATCCGTCAGTTCCCCCCTGCCAAAACAGCTTATAGTAGCAATCCTTCCCAGCAATCTTTCTGGCTGATCCACCCCTGTACCGGACTTCCTGCAAACAAGCCACATCCACCCACCTCCTACTAAATGCCTCAACAACTTCCCCCGCTCTTCCCCTCAAACTTCCCACATTCCACGAGCCCACCCTAAACCCCCTGGGTGATTTGCTGTCCTCAGGCTTGCTTTGATGTATGTATTTGTGCTTGGTCATAGTCGGTAAGATAAAGGGGGGTAAACATTCCAAAGGCCCAGCCCGTTGCATAGTTCTAGGTCCAGGCAATGGATCTGGGACCCCTAGCCCACCAGCTTACTAGTGGCTGTGGTAGTGGCCTCGGGGCACCCTGCCAGGACACCTGCAGGGACACCCTCCAAGCGCACCTCGGCACTGCAACTGCCCCGCCATTATACACCCACTGATAGTGCAGCCTCCCGGGGCGCTACTCCCAGGTTCGGGCCCCTCTCTATTGAGCGGAAGCGGCAGCCTGGGAACCGCAATGCCCTGTACCCTCTAGCACAGGTTCGAGCCCCATCTCGCCCCGGACCAGTGATCTATGCCGGCGGAACCCCTGTCAAGCCTCCCCCCGAAAGTCCGCCACTAGGTAGCGGGGGCAAAGTTTTCTGGCCGCATGCCCTTGCTGGCGTCAACCCCAGTAACGTAGTGGGGTACGTTGTGTGATATGTAAAGTGCCTGTGGTGTAGTGTATATGATAGTTAGAGGAACTGTTTGGGAAAGTATGCTGGTCTACTCTCCATGTTACTGTCACACTGAAAAGGTCAGCAAAGGAGGATGATTAGGTAGCTAGTGAAAGGACCTCCAGCTCTCCCTATCACCAGCATTCCATTCCCCCTGGGAGTACTACCCTGTTTGGCCCGTGCTACAGCCTCCTCCTACAAGTTAGTTGTTTCATCTGGTTGTAAGTGAAAGGTTACTAGTGTTTGAAGATAATTATTCCAGTTTAGTGTTTGCTGTTCTGATATTTTATCATTTGAGTGTTGAATCCTCATATCTGTTCTACGGCGTCTTGTGTATCGGGTGTTGGGGAGTGTCGCAGTGTGTCCTGTTGACTGATGAGGCCTTGAATTTCTGGTGTTGGGGTTGTCTGTCTTTCTCTCACCTCCAGGGATGTGTCTTTTGTCAGCATTTTGTATAACTGTATTGAAAGTGTGCACAGTCTGTGATAGATGTACTGTTTAATGTTTCAAATTGTTGTTTTGTTTCAGTTATGAAGGCCTCCCAGTTAGCTCTCTTATAAGTGTGTGTGTGTGTGTGTGTGTGTGTGTGTATGTGTGTGTGTGTCAGTGTCCAGCTGGGGTGATTCTAGTTTTGGTAGTGATGATGATTGGGAGGTGATCAGATCCAAGGGTTTTGACCACTCTCCAGGATGTTGTAGGGGTGAGATTTGGGGAGCAAAAGGTGATGTCTGGGGATGATGAGAGGAAGAGGGCTTGGTGTGGGATATGGGTATGTTGATGGAGATTGTTCAGTATGAAAAGATGATCTGTCTGGGATTGTAGTACCAGCCCTCTGTCTGTGTCAGGGTTGCTGACATGCCAGGCCGACACCTTGGCACTGAAATCACCATCCAGGATGACATTCGGTATATTAATGATGTTGTGTATTTGTGGAGAGTAATTGTGTGGTACTGTGGGGGATGACTAGGGGGAGAATGTATGTGTTAGCAATTGACATATGTGATTTGTTACCAGTGAGTATTTTAATTAATAGTATTTCTGTTGTGGTGTCATGTGGGGGAAGAAGTGACTGTGTGTGCACTGGTATCTGAAAAGTTGATGGATTTGTGTACCAGGGTGATGAGTCCACCGCCACCGCTGTCGGCCGGGATGGTGGGTGTTTATGCCAGTGCTGACATGCGGAGGTGTATGGTAAGTAGGAAGACCACTAGGTCTCAGAGAATGGGCTCTGAAGCCTGTGCCCAGAGTTGAAGAAAAAAATAAAGGGGGAGGGGGGATGGGGTAGTGGTTCACTGCCTGTGTGTGTGTGTGTGTTTTTTTTAATGTGTCCAACTCTGGGCATAGGTTTCACAGCCTGCTATCAAGGCCCAGCAGTCCTCCTTCATACCATACACCTCTACATGTCACCACTTCAGCGCTAACACCCACCGTCCATATTGAATACATGCTAGGGCTGTCTCATACAGGACTGGTGTATTGGTATTAGTGGGGGTATTTTTATGACGTGCCGGCGGTTCTTCTGGTAAATCAGTAAAGCCTGATATAATGAAATTCAAATCCTTAAACTGTTCCCTGCCCCAGCGGGGATTTGAACCTGGGTCCATTTGGACTGCAGGCCACCTCTCTAACGATTGAGCCACCGCCTCCCCATCACTATTTTGCCTAATACCTGAATATTACTGTAACCCCTAAACAGACTGGTGGGACTGAATCAGTGAGGTTTACAATGATTCTGCTAATCTCAACCAAAAACCAGATGACCGTTATCTCCCACAGCTATTTCTTCTAGCTAGGAAGCCAGCATTCTTAAATCAATTTTTGTCCACGAATATGAGTGTCGTAATTAACAATTCCTAACCATCGAATTGTGCCCCTGTGAATATAATATTCCTCATAATTCATGCAATATTTCATGTTACTGAAATGTTATTTAGCTCATCCATCATCCAATCCTATGTCGCCCCACAGAGGAGTGTAGGAGCCCAGGGCTACGCAAGTTGGTTCTGACATTTAAGACGAGAGTGACTAGCCTCACTCATCCCTGAGTGGCATTATGTGAGCAATACACCCCAACCACTCCTTGGATATAAACCTTCTCCGGCTCAATCTGACTGAAGCGCTATAATTACCCACTAAACCACCAGGCGCCATAATTTGGTTATATGGTTACCACCCAGCGTTGTAAGTGGTTTCCTGGTGTACAGGAAACCACTTGCCTTGTCACTCAGTGTAAAGTCACCCACAGGCAGAAGGACGAGGAAAGAATGAGGGAAAGAAAGACAGCGCCAGAAGTGTAAAGTCACCCGTAGGCAGAAGGACAAGGAAAGAATGAAAGAAAGACAGAAGAGGATTGAAGGAAAGAAGGATGGAGGAGAGGAGAGGGCAGACACCCGAGAGAAGAACTACATCGAGTGAGTGGTTATTCTGAATTATTATGCCAGTTGATTCAAAAGGTTATCGCCATCACTGATATATGTTTAGGCATTTTACATTTAAGTGAGTGTGGGCTGCATAAAGAATTATTATGCTTCAAGGATGTTGGCTCAATTGGAGCCAGTATCAGCAAGACATGCCATTAGCATATTAAACAATATATATTCAGTGACCTACTGTACAGTACCAAACTGCCAGCCAATAAGTTCCTTTTTTTTTTTTTTTTTACCATCTGTCTCATCAGAATGGTGTACTGTATTAACAGCTGTTTAGGAAGAGTTAATGCAGTAAGAGATTTATAAATTAAAAACAATAAAGTAGTTTACCTTCTGTGTGTGTGTGTGTGTGTGTGTGTGTGTGTGTGTGTGTGTGTGTGAAATGCACTGATAAATGTTTACAGTTTTAAGATATTTTTTTTCAAGTACTTTCACTGAATGAAATGCAGTATTTATGGCACTCCCATTAATTTTCCTCATACTTTCTCACACTTTAAATGATCACTATGGTTTTACCAGTAATATGGAGTGTAATGCACTTTTTCATGAGACTGGTCATTAAAAAAAATGCAATAACAAAACCATCAATCAAGGTTTGACTGTATTCACTATGTCCTCTCTAATGCAGCTTCTCACACCACACGCACCTCACTATCACAACAGAAACAATCCTTCAACACAACCTTAACCCTATCTGGTTTCTGGGCTGGGCAGATTATGTCTGTGCTAGAGACAGCCACTCTAGACTTAAGCTGAACCACATCTTCAAGCCGCGATATTTTTCTTTGATCGCTCTGTGTTAATACACTCTTCATGACAGAATGTTGGTTTTGGTGTCACTTTAAAACCGAATAGTTGTAATATATCGCAGAATGTTCAAAAAAGGAAAACAAAACAAAGGCAAAATGACAAGTTGAATTTAGGCAAAAACCCAAAAATTTATACCTTGTTGCAGAAAAAAAAAAATAATAATAATAAAGATATATAAATCTGGTTTAAACCAAGCACAACTACAATAAATTACCTTTACAAAGATTTACAGATTATGGTTATTTCAGCATTTTATTGTGCGGTAAAGTGAAAAGAAAAAGATGCGCAAATCTTGGTCGCACATTAGCTTTGCAATCTTTTTCTTTGATCAGTTGGTGTAAATACACTTTTATGACAGGATGCTGGTTATGGTGTTATTTTTAAGCTGAATAGTTGTACTTTATCACAGTATGTTCAAAATGGGAAAACAAGAAAAAAAAAAAAGTCAAAATGATGAGATGAAGTTAGGTGAAAACACAAAACTTCATTTCTTGCTGGGGGGGAGGGAGGCGAGATATATAATTCTGGTTTAAACCATTCAAAATGCACAGAGCAAGCATTCCATGGTATCAAGCCTGTCTCTTTGTTATGATGCATAAATGCAATTTACGGTGAATATTTTACAAAAGTATCTTAAAATGACAAATAAATTTGTCCAATTGGAATCTCCGAGGTTGGATCTGAAATGACGCCAAAAAGCGTCATCAGAATCTCTGAGGGTTAAGAAAAGTTCTCTGGAAGTGCTGGAATGAAATGGCCGGTAGTGCAATAGGTACAAGTTTAAATGAGCCTGTGGTAACAAAAACAACAACAACAAACTTATCCATATCCACTCCCTCCAAACAAAAGTACAATAATCTCATTCAAACCTCAGTCACATGACTTATCCCAGTCACTGGGAGAAAGGGGGGGAGAAAGTTAAATAAAATATAAAATAAGAAGACAAATATTACCAAGCTACAAAAGCATTAGCACCTAAACCTCTGGCACAAAACTCACTTTGGTATTTTCTCCTCCCAGTCCTCCTGCTCGCCTTCATCCTCTCCATGGGTCTGCTTATCTTCAGGCCGCCCCTCAGGCTTGATCTGATCCAGGCGGGCAAATACCACATGGCGCTGACACTCACTCATTACTTGCCTAGCCTTACCCAGGTCATATGGCAGAGGGGGTGGGGGTGGGGGTTCACCGGACACGTCAATTACTTCCTCATATCGACTGCTGGAAGCAAAAGTTTATCATAATTGATTTCCCAACTGATTTCACAACTGGAGTCATCTATTAGTTCCTTGATGCAACAGGTGGAAGAGAGAATAATCACAATCTGCAGCGTATTTACAACTGGAGACATCTATCAACTTGAAGAGGCAATTAGTTGAGGGCAGAGTTTATCACAATCACCGGACTACCTACCTAAATTTACAAATGGACACATACATCTACTAGTTCTCTGAAGTAACTGATGTAGGGCAAAGTTTATCACAATCACCATACTAACTGATACTGCTCCCTCACAGCAACTGCTGGAAGGCAAAGTTTATCACAGGGTGATATTCTATGAGACTGGATATTTTGTAACACCTTTGTCCTGAGAAACTAATTATGCATATCACAAATTATCATCCTCCTATATGTTACAGATGAAGGTACTGTTGATATTAATACAGGTATAGCATAAAAGACAATTTTACAATGTACTGTATTATGCAAAAGAAATTACAAAGGAAAAGGTGCAATGAAACTGCCTATGCTATCCAGAAAAAGGTCCAAAAGTCCAATTCTAACTTAATTTTAAACTACAGTAAGTCCTTAAAATACACTGCTTCATTTAATGGCCTCTTCTTTTATAAAGTCCAGCTAGTTAATTATATGAAAAAATCCCCAGTTAACTCCAATTCTATCACCTATACTTTAATTTTTTGCTATCCATGATTTTTTCTTTTTCTCATGAAATAAATAATGTCACTGAGAAGAAAATTATACATCACTAAAGTGAAAATGAAATAAAATACTGTATGGCACTAAAAGAAAATGAAATAAATAGTGTCACAGAAAAGAAAATGGAATAAATAATATGTCACCATGTAGAAAATGAAATATATAGTTACTAAGCCTTAAATGAAATAAATAATATCATAAAGGCAAAAATGAAGGTCACAAAGGAGAAAATGAAATCAATAATGTCATCTAAGTAATTAACATACGGTACCTTGGACCTGTGTGTGAGGACTGTGGGCGTGGCTGTTTGGTCATAAACAGAGTCTTTCTGGGCCGGGCATGCGAGGCTTCAGGCCTCCAGTTCCAGGGCCGGGCATATGGGTGGTCTAGCAGCACTGTGTCTGGCTCACTCTCCTAAAAACAAGGGGTCTTATGAAAAGTGAATATGACGACGGGTGTATGAGGAATTTTGATGTCTGTCGTACAAGAGATATAGTGAAAGGAGAAAAAATTTGTGTGATGCTGTGTGTAGAATGCTTTTTGACTTATCTTTGTGAGGCCAAGATTCTGGGGGCTTGAATGGGGATTTGTGTGTGTGTGTGTGTGTGTGTGTGTGTGTGTGTGTGTGTGTGTATTTACCTAATTGTATTTACCTAATTGTGATATACAGGAAATGAGCTACGCTCGTGGGGTCCCGTCTCTGTTTCTCAATAAGTCAAATTTAGCTTTAAACTCGTTTAAGTTTTTAGACTGGACGATCTCTTTGTCCAGTCTATTCCACAGGTCTATGCATCTATACGGAAAACTATATTTCTTGATGTCCTTCAAGCAGCGCGGCTTCTTCAGTTTCAGTCCATGTCCTCTTGTTGCTCTCTTATCCCATAAAAACAGATCTTCTCTATCAATTGTATCTACTCCCATCGTGGTCCTGAACACTGCAATCATGTCACCCCTCTCTCTCCTTTCCTCTAAAGATGGCAAATCCAGCCTTTCTAGCCTCTCACTATATGACAGATCTGCCAAACTGGGGACCATCTTGGTTGCTGTTCTTTGTATTCTCTCAATCTTGTTTATATCTTTCTTTTTGTGTGGGGACCACACTACTGCCGCATATTCTAACCTGGGGCGGATCATGGCCACTATCAGTTTTTTCATCATCTCTTCATTCATGTAATGGAATGCCACTCTTATGTTGGTCAAGAGTTTATATGTCTCTCTAACTATCTTGTTGATGTGTTTTTCAGGTGACAAACTATCCTGGAACAGCACTCCTAAATCTTTCTCTTCTCTCGCTTTTGTGATTGGTTCATTACCCATCATATAGTTCAGTGATGGTCTCTTGGTGCTTTTACCCATTTCCAATATTTTACATTTTTTTGCGTTGAATTTCATTTCCCACATCCGGCTCCAGTCATGTATCCTATCCAGATCCTCCTGCAGCATTTTACAGTCCTCCTCAACCTCTACCTTCCTCAAGATCTTGGCATCATCAGCAAACAGACTTGCATAACTGTTTACTCCATCTACCATATCATTTATGTAAATCAGGAACATTACTGGTGCCAACACCGAGCCCTGTGGGACACCACTTGTTACTTCTCTCCATCCAGACATCCTGTCCTTTATTACTGTCCTCATTTGTCTGTCTCTCAAAAAGTCTTTCATCATTCCAGGAGGTTACCCTTCAGTCCTCCTATATGCTCTAGTTTCCACATTAGTCTCTTATGGGGTACCTTGTCAAAGGCCTTCTCCAAATCTAAATATACACAATCCACCCAACCGTCTCTCTCCTGCAGCACATCAATCGCTCTTGAGTAAAAGCTCAACAAGTTGGAAACACATGACCTTCCACTTCTAAATCCAAACTGACTTTCAGTCAAAATATTCATCTCTTCCAGATATTTTATCCACCTATCTTTCAGAACCTTCTCACACAATTTTGCAACCATGCTGGTTAGGGACACTGGTCTATAGTTCAGGGGTTCTTCCTTGTTTCCTCTCTTATAAATTGGTACCACATTTGCTCTCTTCCATTCCCGAGGCACTTTCCCTTCTTCCAGCGAACACACAATTAAACTGTGAATCTTATCTGCCAGTTGGTCTCTGCATTCCTTCAGTACCCAATTTGAAATTCCATCTGGTCCTGGGGCTTTCCTTACATCTTGAGTTTCCAGTAATTTGTACACTTCCTGTACTTCCACTTTTATATCTTTTATCACTACACTCCTAGTCACTCCTTCCCCCTCCACAAACTCCCCTTCATTAGTAAAAACTGATTGGAAACGTTTGTTCATTATTTCAGCTTGCATTGCCGCATCATTATAGACCTCTCCTTCTACTTTCAGTTTGGTGATTCCTTCCTTTTGCTTCAATTTGCCATTAACAAATCTATAAAACAGTTTGGGTTCATCCTTACATTTGTCGATTATACCTTTTTCAAAGTTCCTTTCTTCCTCTCTACAAATTCTTGTATATTCATTTCTAGTTCTTTTATATTCTTCCTTTGTTCTGTTATTACATCTCTTCCTCCATTTGTTCCATGCCATGTTCCTCTCTTTTTTTGCTATAATACACCTTCTATTAAACCACTCCTTTTTCCTGTATTCTTTCCCACTTACTCTTGGAACATATTTATCCACTCCTGAATTATAGAGGTCTAGAAAGATATCCCACTTCCTCTGAATCTCTCTTGTTTCTCTGAATTTTCTCCAATCTGCATTTTCAAAAAATTTACTCAATTCTGTAAAGTTTGCTTTCCCAAAGTTGTATCTTCCCTGCCTATGGAGCTCATCTCTTGGCACCACGTTCCCTATTATAATCTGGAACTCAATGACCACATGATCACTTTTTCCCATAGGACACATATATTTCAAGGATTCAATTACGTCAGGTTCTTTGGTTAGCAGTAAATCTAATCTTGCTGGGGTGTCATCACCTCGGAATCTTGTCTCTTCTTTGACCCACTGCGTCATTACATTATTCATCACAATGTTTAACAATATAGTGCCCCACGAATCTTCGCCACCTCCTGAGTCCCATTCCTCCCAGTTCACCTCTTTACAATTAAAATCACCCATTAGAATTATATTGCTGCTTTTCTCAATCACTTTCTGTAGGTAACTAACCATGTCTGACAACATCTCCTGGTATTCATCATCAGTCCATGCTCTTGTCTTAGGTGGAACATATACTACTGCTATATCTCTCTTACAGTTCTCTCCAGTTTCTAATTTCATGTTTATCACTTCAGCCCTACCCTCTCCCATTTCCACAGAATCTATATTTAGGTTATTCTTCACTGCTATCATCACTCCTCCTCCCATTTTATCTTTTCTGTCTCTTCTCCACAATTTGTATTTGCCATTTCCCATATGGATATCAATATTCTCCCTTAACTTGGTCTCTACAAAGCATATAACATCAGGTTCTTGTACCCTCAAGAAATCGTTGATTTCTAACATTGCCGATATTAATCCATCAACATTAGTGTACGCCACTTTTAAACTTTTTTCGTTATTACTTATACCGTCTTTTCTCCTCCTCTCCGTCGGTACCATTTTCTCAATTTCTGGTCCATAACTCTCCAATAAAACACTGTCTTCTCCTTCTCCGTTCTTTGTTCGTTTTTTGCCTTAGCTTCCTTTAATAACTACTTTATTTTAGCTCTTTCTTCCTCATTTGCATCTCTCCATAACCAGACATTTTTGAACCCCTCTTTGTCTGCTAATTTCCATGTCCTATTCATGATTTCATTTACTATTGCCTGGGACTTGAACTTCACCTTCAGTGGCCTTGCCCCTCCTTCCTCATACTTACCTAACCTAACACTTCTTCAATCTCTTCTAGGGCTTCATTGTTACCCTCCATGACTACTGATAATATTTCTTTAACTTTATTCAATTCTTCTCTTTCTCTTTCAGATCTTATCGTGATACGCTTTTCTTTTACCCCTAAAATAATTACACATTTTTTCTTGTGTGTGTGTGTGTGTGTGTGTATTTACCTAATTGTATTTACCTAATTGTGATATACAGGAAATGAGCTACGCTCGTGGGGTCCAGTCTCTGTTTCTCAATAAGTCAAATTTTGCCTTAAACTCATTTAAGTTTTTAGGCTGGACGATCTCTTTGTCCAGGCTATTCCACAGGTCTATAGATCTATACGGAAAACTATATTTCTTGATGTCCTTCGAGCAGCTTGGCTTCTTTAGTTTCATTCCGTGTCCTCTTGTTGCTCTCTCATCCCACACAAACAGATTTTCTCTGTCAATTTTATCTACTCCTATCATGGTCCTGAACACTGCAATCATGTCACCCCTCTTTCTCCTTTCCTCTAAGGAGGGCAAATCCAGCCTTTCCAGCCTCTCTCTGTATGGCAAATCTGCCAGACTAGGGACTATCTTGGTTGCTGTTCTTTGTATTCTCTCAATCTTGGTTATATCTTTCTTTTTGTGTGGGGACCACACTACTGCTGCATATTCTAACCTGGGCCGGATCATGGCCACAATCAATTTTTTCATCATCTCCTCATCCATGTAATGAAATGCCACTCTTATATTGGTCAATTGGTCAAGAGTTTATATGTCTCTCTCACTATCTTATTTATGTGCTTTTCAGGTGACAAACTATCCTGGACCAGCACTCCCACATCTTTCTCTTCTCTCGCTTTTCTAATTGGTTCATTACCCATCAAATAATTCAATGATGGCCTCTTGGTACTTTTACCCATTTCCAATATTTTACATTTTTTTGCGTTGAATTTCATTTCCCACATCCGGCTCCAATCATATATCCTATCCAGATCCTCCTGTAGCATTTACAGTCCTCTTCAACCTCTACCTTTAAAAAAAAAAAAAACATCATCAGCAAACAGGCTTGCGTAGCTGTTCACTCCATCTACCATATCATTTACATAAATCAAGAACATTACTGGTGCCAACACCGAGCCCTGTGGGACACCACTTGTTACTTCCCTCCATCCAGATGTCCTGTCCTTTATTACTGTCCTCATTTGTCTGTCACTCAAAAAGTCTCTCATCCATTCCAGGAGGCTTCCCTTAAGTCCTCCTATATGCTCTAATTTCCATAATAGTCTCTTGTGGGGTACTTTGTCGAAGGCCTTCTCCAGATCTAAGTACACACAATCCACCCAACCGTCTCTCTCCTGTAACACGTCAATC